>CAKJVB030000042.1:0-143027 GCA_918026665.1 Diabrotica balteata | reverse complement strand
AATTGTTGAACAGACTTTCTATATTTATTTACGTCAGTTTCTGTTTTGATGCTGTAAGCAAGTTTATTAAAGAATTTAATACAGACATATTCTGTGGTTTTCTCAGATGCTGTTAGTCTATGTATTGGTATATTATAGTTTACGAGATTGTTTCGTGTATTAATATTATGGTTTGTTATGTGTTTCAAGAATTTACGTCTATTTTTAAAAATGAAAAGTAAGCATTCATATATGTATGTTCCAGCCATTGTTAGTATGTTTAGCTTTTTTTTATTTTTTTTTTATTTATTTATTTAATGTCGTCCGAACCACTGGAGTTATAGACGACAACAATAGAAAATTCATATTATAACAAAAAAAGGTTAATATTAATTACGTACTAACATTAAAGAAGATTGATTATATATATATATTAATTTATATATATATATATATATATATATATATATATAATATAAGTACAGTCTAGATATTAATTTAAATGAATCGCAAACTGCAGAAAGGCAACAAGTCCAATATGTACGAATTTTGTGTATTTTAATAAAATTGTTTCCAGTAGCAAAACGCAACGTTTTCTACAAAAAGGAAACACGTCCGCATATTAGTATTGGCATGGCAACGCTTTCAATATTCTATTTACTGCAAAAAAAACTAGTCCAGGACACGTTTTCTTTCTGCGGTAAACAGTTGCGGCGCTAGAGCTGCGTGGCAAATATTCGAACTATCCTCACAGCTGAGTTTAGTCAGACAATATTGTGCTGTATTTATTGATGATTGTTGTCGTCTTCACTGTGGTTGATAATTAGATTAAAATGAGTGGTTCAGATGAGGAATGGGGAATGGGAATAAACAAGAAAAGAAAAGGTGTTACGAATGATGACAAATATAAAAGGAATATAATAAAGAAGTCTAAAGTAGCTGGACAAGAACATGTAAAACTGGGTTGGCAAAACTGTACCAGCTAAAAAACCAGGTTCAAATTTTTGCAGGTAAATATTGTTTTATTCATTGTTGTTAATTTGTACATTTTGGTTTAAATACGATTTTACTGATACTTTAATCTTGTGTATATTTCGAAGTAATATTAGGCTACTAAAACCTAACCTCAAAGTCATTTACTTATCTCCAATATCTTTTTCTCTAAATTACTGTTACAATAAAGTCTTTTGTTGTTTCAGTTGCAAATCCAATTGCCTTGGAGTTTTCACTGAAAAAGATATGATTGAAATATTCGCCAAACTACATAACATGACAACCAAAACGGAACAGGACATTTACATCCAATCTGTTATGGAAGTAGATTGCAAGGGAAAGACCCAGGTCTAGTTCGTCAACCGCGAAACCCAGGCTTTCAGTGTGATTTATTATGTAGTACACAATGGAAAACGTACAAAAGTATGTAAAAATGGATTTATGAAAACCTATGGATACACTGCAAAGCAGTGTTACCGTTTGTCCCATCTATTGCAACTACATGAAACAGCAACTGACAACAGAGGAAAAAACGTTTGAGGAAATGCAATACCTGGGTCCGTACTATCTAAATTAAGGGCCCATGTAGAATCATTCCCCACCAAAGTACATCACTATACAGGAAAGAAAGAATTTTTCAGCTAATATGAATTTAAAAATCATGTACGACATGTTCATTAAAAAAGAACATAGTTTCCTTATTTCAACATTAGGAACTGAGAAAAGGCTCTCCTACAAGTTTTTTTTGACATATTTCAAGGAAAACTACCCTTCTATTGGCTTTGCCCAACCAGTTAAAGATGCATGTGTTACATGTGAGGAACTAAATTTAAAAATAAAAAGTCCTGTTTTGAATGAGAATGCAAAGCGAGTAGCTGTCGCCGAGCTAACAGTACATAAACGTAAATCTAAAAAGTTCTATGCATCACTGAAAGAAGTGACCACGCAGTGTGTCAGTATGCCTGAAAAAAATGTTGGTATCTGCATAGATTTTATGGCCAACGTATCTCTACCTTGTATTCCTGTGCAAGATACCTATTACCTTAGACAGCTCACTGTAAACGTTTTTGGTGTGTTATATGTAAAATGTTATTTGGTGTGCATAATCTCGCGACACGGGAATGTACAATTTTTATCTATCATGAAGGTGAAGGGGGTAAAGGCTCAAACGAAGTTTGTACTATGTTAGATTGGTACATAAAAAACAAAATTGGCAGTGGTGTAAAAAACCTTTATCTGTTTGGGGACAACTGCGCAGGGCAAAATAAAAATAATACTGTGATTCGCATGATGATGTACTTGTGTGAGATAAAAAAGTTTAATGAAGTCAAACTAACCTTTCCTGTTAGGAGCCACTCTTTTATGCCAAATGACAGAGATTTTGGCATCATCAAGGGAAAATTAAAGCAAGAAGAACGATATTATACTATTAATGAGGTTGAAGAGCTTATAATGAAATCATCCAAAATTGACGGCAAATTTTCTGTTATTAAAATGACTGCTGATGATTTCATTGACTTTAGGTCATGGTGGCCCAGTTAGTTTTATAAAAAAAACCTGCCTAAGTGATGATTCATACGGCAAAAATGTCCCAAGAAACCAAAAAAGGGCTTTTGCCATATCACAATACAGAGAAATGACTTTTTCATCAAAGAATCCTAACACGGTTCAATGTAAGATGAACATCGGCGGCTTCATAATGGATGAATTCAAACTACGGAATACAGTACAGCCAATTCAGGCTCCTACTAGAAGAGCATATTCAATTGTACTTCCAATTAACAACAAGAAAATGGAAGACCTGAAGAAAACATTGGTATACATCCCGGAAGAAAAAATTAATTTTTGGAATCCAATTTTGTCATGGCCAATTACACCTGCATTAACAGAAGAAAACTAAAAACTTGAACTGAAATTTACTTCAAAGTTTTAATTTATGATTTAATTGCTTTATTTCATGTACAGGACATTGTTTTATTTCATTAAAATTAGTTCTCATAAAATATTCTGTTTATATATTGATTATTTTCCTTAGAACTTCTTAAAGTTTCTTGATTACGGCAAAAAGGGAACATGTCCTTAACACAAAAAATTCTCTACCCTCTCCTCTTAAAATATTTAAATATTTTATAAGTCTGTAGTAGTCCAGAATGCCCAATCACATAATCCTTAAATGCAAAAAAATTAATACCAGTAGTGTGTTTGAGTTTACCAAGTTTTTTATCTCTCCTGAAAAAATGGCAAACTTGGACTTGTTGCCTTTCTGCAGTTTGCGGTTCAAATATCTTTTATGCCTATAGCCGTTAAAAACTATATAATATTCTGTAGATGATTATTGTCTCTAAGAAGGTCGCCTATGTCGCTGGGAAGGTTGAGTTTACTTCTGGTTTCCTGGAAAATTTGACATTCGGTTAAAATATGTTTAACTGTACTGTTGGTTTGACACTGGTTGCAGTATGGAGGATTGTCTCTTGTAATTCGGTAAAGATGTGTATGACGGGTGTGATCAATTCGAAGTCGAGAAAAGATGACTTGTTTTTTCCTAGGTAACTCAAAGGCTTGTTTTTGTAAAACATTGTCTTTAATTTGCCTTAGTTTTTCGGAACACTGCGACCATTTGTTTTGCCACGCACAACTAACTATGTTTTTTAAGCACAATTTAAGATCACTTGGCACTATTTTATTTAATTGCACTTGACCATCACTTGTCGCTGCTTCGTGAGCTAGACGGTCGACAACCTCGTTACCATGTATTCCAATATGAGATGGAACCCAGATTAATACCACATGTTTGTTTTCCTTTGCACGTTTTGAAGTTCTTTGTAAATGTTCTTTATGAATAGGATTGCTGGATAGGCTATATGTTTTTGATGTCACAAAGGGCATTCATTGAGTCAGTTATGATTGTATATTTTCTCCAGAGAAAATGAGTCCTGTTTTGTCAGACCATTTCTGGAGATTATTTAATGCGCTTTGCAGGATTCTTTGCGTGGATTCTAGATTTGTTCCTCTTAGTAGGATAACCAGATCGTCTGCGTATAGTCTTGCTTTTACTGGATGTTGACATTGTTCCAAGATATCGTTAACTGCAACAAAGAAATAAAGTTACACTTAATATCGATCCCTGGGGAACTCATTTTCTGGATTCGACTTGATGATAGTGTTCCATTTGATCGTACTTTAAATGTTCTAAGTTGAAGAAAATTTTGAATAAATTTTAGGAATTGTCCATTAATACCCCAGGAGTGAAGCTTTTCTACTATACCATATCTCCATGTGCAATCGTAGGCTTTTGTTATATCGCAGAAGATTTTAGACAGTGTTGTTTGTTAATGAGTGCTTCGTGAACTTCGGATTCAAGATCAACTAGGTTATCCGTCGTTGATCTATTTTGAGGAAAGCCGTTTTCCTCCGGGATAGCATTATTCTATCCGGGATATTAGGTAATCAGAATCTTACAACAATTATTGCAAGTTTATCGTCCTTAATGATCTCATTCAAATGCACGAATCGTTCATATTATGCTATCTTCTTTTCACTCAATAAACTGAATCTTTCGTTGGCCTGAGTGAAAAATGACTCTTGGAATATCTTTTCTTTGAGATAAAACTGAATCTCTCGTTGGCCTGAACAGTGACTCTTGGAATATATAGTAAAATATGACTTACAATCTTTTACTGGATCAGCTTCTGTCAGATACACTAACTACACGAAAACTCACAAACTTTCACTTACTGCTTCCTACCTCTGGGAAACTACCCGAGAAACAAACGGCCGTTCGCCTTGCACCCTTGGAAACCAACTGATTATCTTTTTCTCTCTCAAAAATCTAGCTAAACTTTCATTTCTACATACCTATCCCACCTTTTTCAATCTCCGCCAATCAAAGCTCGTCACAATTCTCCCATTTTTCATTTCGATAACAAACAATTTTTACCTATAATTATAAATTTCCTAAAACTTATTTACAAATAATATTTTTCTACAATTCTTAAAAACTAACAAAAACCTATCTTCTTAAAATCTATTCTATTGTCCTTAATCACTGCATTAATGTATTTGGAAAACCCGGTTCAATTGTTCTTTGGATTTCACTTAAATTATGCGGGTCACTCAAGTATATTATAACAAAGAAAATAATTTATGCATAGCTTACATTTTGTTTAATACAGGTAATCCAAAAATTTAAAGACTTTCCTTCTTCGAAATGTTTGTTGGTTATTATCCTACTTATCTAATTTATTTTAATGTTTTTGAACTTTGAAATATTTTAAACAAACCAATATTTTTCTCGATTTTACATATCATAACAATATATATTATAATATATATATATATATATATATATATATATATATATATATATAATATAAAATTAATGTTCGAGTCAATACCGACAATCTTAAGTAGTTTTTATTTAATAAAGTTGATCAATTTTGGGCTACCGGTTTTCAGTGCTTACACATATTTTCCCCATTAGGTCCCAGTAGGTTATTTCTTATTTGTTTATTTGTTATACTGATTTGCAATAAGTAATGAAAATGTCAATACATTGTCAAGACGTAATTAATGATCAGAACTATGTACAAAGAGGATAAAGAGTCTGAGGCGAGTAATAAAGAAAACAACGACGACGGTAACAAATGAGCCTATTAAACCTACCAGCAAACCAAGAAATTACTATTCTTGTTACACCCACAAGAAAGGCAAGAAACGTCAACGAAATACTGAAAACTGGAAAAGAAATATTACAAGGAAAATGAGAAATTGGTGGTGAAGCCTACCAAACTCATTCAAAAAATAAAACGATAGAGACAAAAATGACAAGTAAAGTATCCATGCAAAGATTGTTAAACTACGGTGTTCATCTTTTTGTAAACTCATTTGAAGTTCAAAAATCCAATGAAGAAAAAGTTTACTTTATTACGACCGACATCACAGCGGGAGGAAAACCTTATCCAGAGAAGAAAAGAAGCGCGACAAATAAAATCAAGATTACAAATTTGGCCTAAAGGCATCATTTTAAGGAAAGTTTTGGATTAGCAATAAATCCAGTCTGAAAAATTTTCAACAAGATCGAGGTGATATAGTAAAAAATTGACTCATGGAATCAAAATCAAATCCAAGTGTTTTCAACACTGGGAGCATTCGAACAAAAATACAGAGTTTCCAGCAAGCTTTGAGTTGTTCTGCTATGATATAGTAATGATTGCAGAGACTTGGTTGAATTCAGATTATTCTGATGCTGAAGTGGGAGTTTCAGAGTATGACATTATAGATGTGAATCGTGAACTGGGGTTAAACACTCTAAGAAACGTGTAGGTGGTTTATTAATTGCAGCTAAAAAGAGCCTTTCTACTAAAAATCGCAGTTCCTAGGGTTGACTCTCACAATATATCAGTTATACCTAACATTTACAACCAAAACTCAAAATTTTGTTATTGGCTGTGCATATAGAAATGTAGTCATAAGCTTCCAGACTAACAGCCATTGACCATTGAACTGGAGCAGAACGTAAAGTCAGCAAATTGGGAGTTAAGGCAGTTATCTTAATCCTGCACAATCATAAAAAACTAGAAACTAGTGAAACAAAACAGTTTTTTTCGAAAACAGGAGACAATAAAAACTGGTTGGAGGGTGCAGAGTGACATTAAGAGATTTCACAAATATAAATAATAATAATGTTACAATTAAAAACTTGTACTAGAATAAAATTATACCATATTTTTTAATCTTTTGGCTGTTATAAAAAGAATCAGGAGTTAGCCGTTTTACTTAAAAAGAAAACTTTTTTTGGGAGTTAAGGCAGTTATCTTAATCCTGCACAATCATAAAAAACTAGAAACTAGTGAAACAAAACAGTTTTTTTCGAAAACAGGAGACAATAAAAACTGGTTGGAGGGTGCAGAGTGACATTAAGAGATTTCACAAATATAAATAATAATAATGTTACAATTAAAAACTTGTACTAGAATAAAATTATACCATATTTTTTAATCTTTTGGCTGTTATAAAAAGAATCAGGAGTTAGCCGTTTTACTTAAAAAGAAAACTTTTTTTTGGGAGTTAAGGCAGTTATCTTAATCCTGCACAATCATAAAAAACTAGAAACTAGTGAAACAAAACAGTTTTTTCGAAAACAGGAGACAATAAAAACTGGTTGGAGGGTGCAGAGTGACATTAAGAGATTTCACAAATATAAATAATAATAATGTTACAATTAAAAACTTGTACTAGAATAAAATTATACCATATTTTTTAATCTTTTGGCTGTTATAAAAAGAATCAGGAGTTAGCCGTTTTACTTAAAAAGAAAACTTTTTTTGGGAGTTAAGGCAGTTATCTTAATCCTGCACAATCATAAAAAACTAGAAACTAGTGAAACAAAACAGTTTTTTTCGAAAACAGGAGACAATAAAAACTGGTTGGAGGGTGCAGAGTGACATTAAGAGATTTCACAAATATAAATAATAATAATGTTACAATTAAAAACTTGTACTAGAATAAAATTATACCATATTTTTTAATCTTTTGGCTGTTATAAAAAGAATCAGGAGTTAGCCGTTTTACTTAAAAAGAAAACTTTTTTTGGGAGTTAAGGCAGTTATCTTAATCCTGCACAATCATAAAAAACTAGAAACTAGTGAAACAAAACAGTTTTTTCGAAAACAGGAGACAATAAAAACTGGTTGGAGGGTGCAGAGTGACATTAAGAGATTTCACAAATATAAATAATAATAATGTTACAATTAAAAACTTGTACTAGAATAAAATTATACCATATTTTTTAATCTTTTGGCTGTTATAAAAAGAATCAGGAGTTAGCCGTTTTACTTAAAAAGAAAACTTTTTTTGGGAGTTAAGGCAGTTATCTTAATCCTGCACAATCATAAAAAACTAGAAACTAGTGAAACAAAACAGTTTTTTCGAAAACAGGAGACAATAAAAACTGGTTGGAGGGTGCAGAGTGACATTAAGAGATTTCACAAATATAAATAATAATAATGTTACAATTAAAAAACTTGTACTAGAATAAAATTATACCATATTTTTTAATCTTTTGGCTGTTATAAAAAGAATCAGGAGTTAGCCGTTTTACTTAAAAAGAAAACTTTTTTTGGGAGTTAAGGCAGTTATCTTAATCCTGCACAATCATAAAAAACTAGAAACTAGTGAAACAAAACAGTTTTTTCGAAAACAGGAGACAATAAAAACTGGTTGGAGGGTGCAGAGTGACATTAAGAGATTTCACAAATATAAATAATAATAATGTTACAATTAAAAACTTGTACTAGAATAAAATTATACCATATTTTTTAATCTTTTGGCTGTTATAAAAAGAATCAGGAGTTAGCCGTTTTACTTAAAAAGAAAACTTTTTTTGGGAGTTAAGGCAGTTATCTTAATCCTGCACAATCATAAAAAACTAGAAACTAGTGAAACAAAACAGTTTTTTCGAAAACAGGAGACAATAAAAACTGGTTGGAGGGTGCAGAGTGACATTAAGAGATTTCACAAATATAAATAATAATAATGTTACAATTAAAAACTTGTACTAGAATAAAATTATACCATATTTTTTAATCTTTTGGCTGTTATAAAAAGAATCAGGAGTTAGCCGTTTTACTTAAAAAGAAAACTTTTTTTTGGGAGTTAAGGCAGTTATCTTAATCCTGCACAATCATAAAAAACTAGAAACTAGTGAAACAAAACAGTTTTTTCGAAAACAGGAGACAATAAAAACTGGTTGGAGGGTGCAGAGTGACATTAAGAGATTTCACAAATATAAATAATAATAATGTTACAATTAAAAACTTGTACTAGAATAAAATTATACCATATTTTTTAATCTTTTGGCTGTTATAAAAAGAATCAGGAGTTAGCCGTTTTACTTAAAAAGAAAACTTTTTTTGGGAGTTAAGGCAGTTATCTTAATCCTGCACAATCATAAAAAACTAGAAACTAGTGAAACAAAACAGTTTTTTCGAAAACAGGAGACAATAAAAAACTGGTTGGAGGGTGCAGAGTGACATTAAGAGATTTCACAAATATAAATAATAATAATGTTACAATTAAAAACTTGTAAGAGAATAAAATTATACCATATTTTTTAATCTTTTATCTGTTATAAAAAGAATCAGGAGTTAGCCGTTTTACTTAAAAAGAAAACTTTTTTTTGGGAGTTAAGGCAGTTATCTTAATCCTGCACAATCATAAAAAACTAGAAACTAGTGAAACAAAACAGTTTTTTCGAAAACAGGAGACAATAAAAACTGGTTGGAGGTGCAGAGTGACATTAAGAGATTTCACAAATATAAATAATAATAATGTTACAATTAAAAACTTGTACTAGAATAAAATTATACCATATTTTTTAATCTTTTGGCTGTTATAAAAAGAATCAGGAGTTAGCCGTTTTACTTAAAAAGAAAACTTTTTTTGGGAGTTAAGGCAGTTATCTTAATCCTGCACAATCATAAAAAACTAGAAACTAGTGAAACAAAACAGTTTTTTCGAAAACAGGAGACAATAAAAACTGGTTGGAGGGTGCAGAGTGACATTAAGAGATTTCACAAATATAAATAATAATAATGTTACAATTAAAAACTTGTACTAGAATAAAATTATACCATATTTTTTAATCTTTTGGCTGTTATAAAAAGAATCAGGAGTTAGCCGTTTTACTTAAAAAGAAAACTTTTTTTGGGAGTTAAGGCAGTTATCTTAATCCTGCACAATCATAAAAAACTAGAAACTAGTGAAACAAAACAGTTTTTTCGAAAACAGGAGACAATAAAAACTGGTTGGAGGGTGCAGAGTGACATTAAGAGATTTCACAAATATAAATAATAATAATGTTACAATTAAAAACTTGTACTAGAATAAAATTATACCATATTTTTTAATCTTTTGGCTGTTATAAAAAGAATCAGGAGTTAGCCGTTTTACTTAAAAAGAAAACTTTTTTTTGGGAGTTAAGGCAGTTATCTTAATCCTGCACAATCATAAAAAACTAGAAACTAGTGAAACAAAACAGTTTTTTCGAAAACAGGAGACAATAAAAACTGGTTGGAGGGTGCAGAGTGACATTAAGAGATTTCACAAATATAAATAATAATAATGTTACAATTAAAAACTTGTACTAGAATAAAATTATACCATATTTTTTAATCTTTTGGCTGTTATAAAAAGAATCAGGAGTTAGCCGTTTTACTTAAAAAGAAAACTTTTTTTTGGGAGTTAAGGCAGTTATCTTAATCCTGCACAATCATAAAAAACTAGAAACTAGTGAAACAAAACAGTTTTTTCGAAAACAGGAGACAATAAAAACTGGTTGGAGGGTGCAGAGTGACATTAAGAGATTTCACAAATATAAATAATAATAATGTTACAATTAAAAACTTGTACTAGAATAAAATTATACCATATTTTTTAATCTTTTGGCTGTTATAAAAAGAATCAGGAGTTAGCCGTTTTACTTAAAAAGAAAACTTTTTTTGGGAGTTAAGGCAGTTATCTTAATCCTGCACAATCATAAAAAACTAGAAACTAGTGAAACAAAACAGTTTTTTCGAAAACAGGAGACAATAAAAACTGGTTGGAGGGTGCAGAGTGACATTAAGAGATTTCACAAATATAAATAATAATAATGTTACAATTAAAAACTTGTACTAGAATAAAATTATACCATATTTTTTAATCTTTTGGCTGTTATAAAAAGAATCAGGAGTTAGCCGTTTTACTTAAAAAGAAAACTTTTTTTTGGGAGTTAAGGCAGTTATCTTAATCCTGCACAATCATAAAAAACTAGAAACTAGTGAAACAAAACAGTTTTTTCGAAAACAGAGACAATAAAAACTGGTTGGAGGGTGCAGAGTGACATTAAGAGATTTCACAAATATAAATAATAATAATGTTACAATTAAAAACTTGTACTAGAATAAAATTATACCATATTTTTTAATCTTTTGGCTGTTATAAAAAGAATCAGGAGTTAGCCGTTTTACTTAAAAAGAAAACTTTTTTTGGGAGTTAAGGCAGTTATCTTAATCCTGCACAATCATAAAAAACTAGAAACTAGTGAAACAAAACAGTTTTTTCGAAAACAGGAGACAATAAAAACTGGTTGGAGGGTGCAGAGTGACATTAAGAGATTTCACAAATATAAATAATAATAATGTTACAATTAAAAACTTGTACTAGAATAAAATTATACCATATTTTTTAATCTTTTGGCTGTTATAAAAAGAATCAGGAGTTAGCCGTTTTACTTAAAAAGAAAACTTTTTTTTGGGAGTTAAGGCAGTTATCTTAATCCTGCACAATCATAAAAAACTAGAAACTAGTGAAACAAAAACAGTTTTTTCGAAAACAGGAGACAATAAAAACTGGTTGGAGGGTGCAGAGTGACATTAAGAGATTTCACAAATATAAATAATAATAATGTTACAATTAAAAACTTGTACTAGAATAAAATTATACCATATTTTTTAATCTTTTGGCTGTTATAAAAAGAATCAGGAGTTAGCCGTTTTACTTAAAAAGAAAACTTTTTTTTGGGAGTTAAGGCAGTTATCTTAATCCTGCACAATCATAAAAAACTAGAAACTAGTGAAACAAAACAGTTTTTTCGAAAACAGGAGACAATAAAAACTGGTTGGAGGGTGCAGAGTGACATTAAGAGATTTCACAAATATAAATAATAATAATGTTACAATTAAAAACTTGTACTAGAATAAAATTATACCATATTTTTTAATCTTTTGGCTGTTATAAAAAGAATCAGGAGTTAGCCGTTTTACTTAAAAAGAAAACTTTTTTTTGGGAGTTAAGGCAGTTATCTTAATCCTGCACAATCATAAAAAACTAGAAACTAGTGAAACAAAACAGTTTTTTCGAAAACAGGAGACAATAAAAACTGGTTGGAGGGTGCAGAGTGACATTAAGAGATTTCACAAATATAAATAATAATAATGTTACAATTAAAAACTTGTACTAGAATAAAATTATACCATATTTTTTAATCTTTTGGCTGTTATAAAAAGAATCAGGAGTTAGCCGTTTTACTTAAAAAGAAAACTTTTTTTGGGAGTTAAGGCAGTTATCTTAATCCTGCACAATCATAAAAAACTAGAAACTAGTGAAACAAAACAGTTTTTTCGAAAACAGGAGACAATAAAAACTGGTTGGAGGGTGCAGAGTGACATTAAGAGATTTCACAAATATAAATAATAATAATGTTACAATTAAAAACTTGTACTAGAATAAAATTATACCATATTTTTTAATCTTTTGGCTGTTATAAAAAGAATCAGGAGTTAGCCGTTTTACTTAAAAAGAAAACTTTTTTTTGGGAGTTAAGGCAGTTATCTTAATCCTGCACAATCATAAAAAACTAGAAACTAGTGAAACAAAACAGTTTTTTCGAAAACAGGAGACAATAAAAACTGGTTGGAGGGTGCAGAGTGACATTAAGAGATTTCACAAATATAAATAATAATAATGTTACAATTAAAAACTTGTACTAGAATAAAATTATACCATATTTTTTAATCTTTTGGCTGTTATAAAAAGAATCAGGAGTTAGCCGTTTTACTTAAAAAGAAAACTTTTTTTTGGGAGTTAAGGCAGTTATCTTAATCCTGCACAATCATAAAAAACTAGAAACTAGTGAAACAAAACAGTTTTTTCGAAAACAGGAGACAATAAAAACTGGTTGGAGGGTGCAGAGTGACATTAAGAGATTTCACAAATATAAATAATAATAATGTTACAATTAAAAACTTGTACTAGAATAAAATTATACCATATTTTTTAATCTTTTGGCTGTTATAAAAAGAATCAGGAGTTAGCCGTTTTACTTAAAAAGAAAACTTTTTTTTGGGAGTTAAGGCAGTTATCTTAATCCTGCACAATCATAAAAAACTAGAAACTAGTGAAACAAAACAGTTTTTTCGAAAACAGGAGACAATAAAAACTGGTTGGAGGGTGCAGAGTGACATTAAGAGATTTCACAAATATAAATAATAATAATGTTACAATTAAAAACTTGTACTAGAATAAAATTATACCATATTTTTTAATCTTTTGGCTGTTATAAAAAGAATCAGGAGTTAGCCGTTTTACTTAAAAAGAAAACTTTTTTTTGGGAGTTAAGGCAGTTATCTTAATCCTGCACAATCATAAAAAACTAGAAACTAGTGAAACAAAACAGTTTTTTCGAAAACAGGAGACAATAAAAACTGGTTGGAGGGTGCAGAGTGACATTAAGAGATTTCACAAATATAAATAATAATAATGTTACAATTAAAAACTTGTACTAGAATAAAATTATACCATATTTTTTAATCTTTTGGCTGTTATAAAAAGAATCAGGAGTTAGCCGTTTTACTTAAAAAGAAAACTTTTTTTTGGGAGTTAAGGCAGTTATCTTAATCCTGCACAATCATAAAAAACTAGAAACTAGTGAAACAAAACAGTTTTTTCGAAAACAGGAGACAATAAAAACTGGTTGGAGGGTGCAGAGTGACATTAAGAGATTTCACAAATATAAATAATAATAATGTTACAATTAAAAACTTGTACTAGAATAAAATTATACCATATTTTTTAATCTTTTGGCTGTTATAAAAAGAATCAGGAGTTAGCCGTTTTACTTAAAAAGAAAACTTTTTTTTGGGAGTTAAGGCAGTTATCTTAATCCTGCACAATCATAAAAAACTAGAAACTAGTGAAACAAAACAGTTTTTTCGAAAACAGGAGACAATAAAAACTGGTTGGAGGTGCAGAGTGACATTAAGAGATTTCACAAATATAAATAATAATAATGTTACAATTAAAAACTTGTACTAGAATAAAATTATACCATATTTTTTAATCTTTTGGCTGTTATAAAAAGAATCAGGAGTTAGCCGTTTTACTTAAAAAGAAAACTTTTTTTTGGGAGTTAAGGCAGTTATCTTAATCCTGCACAATCATAAAAAACTAGAAACTAGTGAAACAAAACAGTTTTTTCGAAAACAGGAGACAATAAAAACTGGTTGGAGGTGCAGAGTGACATTAAGAGATTTCACAAATATAAATAATAATAATGTTACAATTAAAAACTTGTACTAGAATAAAATTATACCATATTTTTTAATCTTTTGGCTGTTATAAAAAGAATCAGGAGTTAGCCGTTTTACTTAAAAAGAAAACTTTTTTTTGGGAGTTAAGGCAGTTATCTTAATCCTGCACAATCATAAAAAACTAGAAACTAGTGAAACAAAACAGTTTTTTCGAAAACAGGAGACAATAAAAACTGGTTGGAGGGTGCAGAGTGACATTAAGAGATTTCACAAATATAAATAATAATAATGTTACAATTAAAAACTTGTACTAGAATAAAATTATACCATATTTTTTAATCTTTTGGCTGTTATAAAAAGAATCAGGAGTTAGCCGTTTTACTTAAAAAGAAAACTTTTTTTTGGGAGTTAAGGCAGTTATCTTAATCCTGCACAATCATAAAAAACTAGAAACTAGTGAAACAAAACAGTTTTTTCGAAAACAGGAGACAATAAAAACTGGTTGGAGGGTGCAGAGTGACATTAAGAGATTTCACAAATATAAATAATAATAATGTTACAATTAAAAACTTGTACTAGAATAAAATTATACCATATTTTTTAATCTTTTGGCTGTTATAAAAAGAATCAGGAGTTAGCCGTTTTACTTAAAAAGAAAACTTTTTTTTGGGAGTTAAGGCAGTTATCTTAATCCTGCACAATCATAAAAAACTAGAAACTAGTGAAACAAAACAGTTTTTTCGAAAACAGGAGACAATAAAAACTGGTTGGAGGGTGCAGAGTGACATTAAGAGATTTCACAAATATAAATAATAATAATGTTACAATTAAAAACTTGTACTAGAATAAAATTATACCATATTTTTTAATCTTTTGGCTGTTATAAAAAGAATCAGGAGTTAGCCGTTTTACTTAAAAAGAAAACTTTTTTTTGGGAGTTAAGGCAGTTATCTTAATCCTGCACAATCATAAAAAAACTAGAAACTAGTGAAACAAAACAGTTTTTTTCGAAAACAGGAGACAATAAAAACTGGTTGGAAGGTGCAGAGTGACATTAAGAGATTTCACAAATATAAATAATAATAATGTTACAATTAAAAACTTGTACTAGAATAAAATTATACCATATTTTTTAATCTTTTGGCTGTTATAAAAAGAATCAGGAGTTAGCCGTTTTACTTAAAAAGAAAACTTTTTTTTGGGAGTTAAGGCAGTTATCTTAATCCTGCACAATCATAAAAAACTAGAAACTAGTGAAACAAAACAGTTTTTTCGAAAACAGGAGACAATAAAAACTGGTTGGAGGGTGCAGAGTGACATTAAGAGATTTCACAAATATAAATAATAATAATGTTACAATTAAAAACTTGTACTAGAATAAAATTATACCATATTTTTTAATCTTTTGGCTGTTATAAAAAGAATCAGGAGTTAGCCGTTTTACTTAAAAAGAAAACTTTTTTTTGGGAGTTAAGGCAGTTATCTTAATCCTGCACAATCATAAAAAACTAGAAACTAGTGAAACAAAACAGTTTTTTCGAAAACAGGAGACAATAAAAACTGGTTGGAGGTGCAGAGTGACATTAAGAGATTTCACAAATATAAATAATAATAATGTTACAATTAAAAACTTGTACTAGAATAAAATTATACCATATTTTTTAATCTTTTGGCTGTTATAAAAAGAATCAGGAGTTAGCCGTTTTACTTAAAAAGAAAACTTTTTTTTGGGAGTTAAGGCAGTTATCTTAATCCTGCACAATCATAAAAAACTAGAAACTAGTGAAACAAAACAGTTTTTTCGAAAACAGGAGACAATAAAAACTGGTTGGAGGGTGCAGAGTGACATTAAGAGATTTCACAAATATAAATAATAATAATGTTACAATTAAAAACTTGTACTAGAATAAAATTATACCATATTTTTTAATCTTTTGGCTGTTATAAAAAGAATCAGGAGTTAGCCGTTTTACTTAAAAAGAAAACTTTTTTTTGGGAGTTAAGGCAGTTATCTTAATCCTGCACAATCATAAAAAACTAGAAACTAGTGAAACAAAACAGTTTTTTCGAAAACAGGAGACAATAAAAACTGGTTGGAGGGTGCAGAGTGACATTAAGAGATTTCACAAATATAAATAATAATAATGTTACAATTAAAAACTTGTACTAGAATAAAATTATACCATATTTTTTAATCTTTTGGCTGTTATAAAAAGAATCAGGAGTTAGCCGTTTTACTTAAAAAGAAAACTTTTTTTTGGGAGTTAAGGCAGTTATCTTAATCCTGCACAATCATAAAAAACTAGAAACTAGTGAAACAAAACAGTTTTTTCGAAAACAGGAGACAATAAAAACTGGTTGGAGGGTGCAGAGTGACATTAAGAGATTTCACAAATATAAATAATAATAATGTTACAATTAAAAACTTGTACTAGAATAAAATTATACCATATTTTTTAATCTTTTGGCTGTTATAAAAAGAATCAGGAGTTAGCCGTTTTACTTAAAAAGAAAACTTTTTTTGGGAGTTAAGGCAGTTATCTTAATCCTGCACAATCATAAAAAACTAGAAACTAGTGAAACAAAACAGTTTTTTCGAAAACAGGAGACAATAAAAACTGGTTGGAGGGTTGCAGAGTGACATTAAGAGATTTCACAAATATAAATAATAATAATGTTACAATTAAAAACTTGTACTAGAATAAAATTATACCATATTTTTTAATCTTTTGGCTGTTATAAAAAGAATCAGGAGTTAGCCGTTTTACTTAAAAAGAAAACTTTTTTTTGGGAGTTAAGGCAGTTATCTTAATCCTGCACAATCATAAAAAACTAGAAACTAGTGAAACAAAACAGTTTTTTCGAAAACAGGAGACAATAAAAACTGGTTGGAGGGTGCAGAGTGACATTAAGAGATTTCACAAATATAAATAATAATAATGTTACAATTAAAAACTTGTACTAGAATAAAATTATACCATATTTTTTAATCTTTTGGCTGTTATAAAAAGAATCAGGAGTTAGCCGTTTTACTTAAAAAGAAAACTTTTTTTTGGGAGTTAAGGCAGTTATCTTAATCCTGCACAATCATAAAAAACTAGAAACTAGTGAAACAAAACAGTTTTTTCGAAAACAGGAGACAATAAAAACTGGTTGGAGGGTGCAGAGTGACATTAAGAGATTTCACAAATATAAATAATAATAATGTTACAATTAAAAACTTGTACTAGAATAAAATTATACCATATTTTTTAATCTTTTGGCTGTTATAAAAAGAATCAGGAGTTAGCCGTTTTACTTAAAAAGAAAACTTTTTTTTGGGAGTTAAGGCAGTTATCTTAATCCTGCACAATCATAAAAAACTAGAAACTAGTGAAACAAAACAGTTTTTTCGAAAACAGGAGACAATAAAAACTGGTTGGAGGGTGCAGAGTGACATTAAGAGATTTCACAAATATAAATAATAATAATGTTACAATTAAAAACTTGTACTAGAATAAAATTATACCATATTTTTTAATCTTTTGGCTGTTATAAAAAGAATCAGGAGTTAGCCGTTTTACTTAAAAAGAAAACTTTTTTTTGGGAGTTAAGGCAGTTATCTTAATCCTGCACAATCATAAAAAACTAGAAACTAGTGAAACAAAACAGTTTTTTCGAAAACAGGAGACAATAAAAACTGGTTGGAGGTGCAGAGTGACATTAAGAGATTTCACAAATATAAATAATAATAATGTTACAATTAAAAACTTGTACTAGAATAAAATTATACCATATTTTTTAATCTTTTGGCTGTTATAAAAAGAATCAGGAGTTAGCCGTTTTACTTAAAAAGAAAACTTTTTTTGGGAGTTAAGGCAGTTATCTTAATCCTGCACAATCATAAAAAACTAGAAACTAGTGAAACAAAACAGTTTTTTCGAAAACAGGAGACAATAAAAACTGGTTGGAGGGTGCAGAGTGACATTAAGAGATTTCACAAATATAAATAATAATCATGTTACAATTAAAAACTTGTACTAGAATAAAATTATACCATATTTTTTAATCTTTTGGCTGTTATAAAAAGAATCAGGAGTTAGCCGTTTTACTTAAAAAGAAAACTTTTTTTGGGAGTTAAGGCAGTTATCTTAATCCTGCACAATCATAAAAAACTAGAAACTAGTGAAACAAAACAGTTTTTTCGAAAACAGGAGACAATAAAAACTGGTTGGAGGGTGCAGAGTGACATTAAGAGATTTCACAAATATAAATAATAATCATGTTACAATTAAAAACTTGTACTAGAATAAAATTATACCATATTTTTTAATCTTTTGGCTGTTATAAAAAGAATCAGGAGTTAGCCGTTTTACTTAAAAAGAAAACTTTTTTTTGGGAGTTAAGGCAGTTATCTTAATCCTGCACAATCATAAAAAACTAGAAACTAGTGAAACAAAACAGTTTTTTCGAAAACAGGAGACAATAAAAACTGGTTGGAGGTGCAGAGTGACATTAAGAGATTTCACAAATATAAATAATAATAATGTTACAATTAAAAACTTGTACTAGAATAAAATTATACCATATTTTTTAATCTTTTGGCTGTTATAAAAAGAATCAGGAGTTAGCCGTTTTACTTAAAAAGAAAACTTTTTTTTGGGAGTTAAGGCAGTTATCTTAATCCTGCACAATCATAAAAAACTAGAAACTAGTGAAACAAAACAGTTTTTTTCGAAAACAGGAGACAATAAAAACTGGTTGGAGGTGCAGAGTGACATTAAGAGATTTCACAAATATAAATAATAATAATGTTACAATTAAAAACTTGTACTAGAATAAAATTATACCATATTTTTTAATCTTTTGGCTGTTATAAAAAGAATCAGGAGTTAGCCGTTTTACTTAAAAAGAAAACTTTTTTTTGGGAGTTAAGGCAGTTATCTTAATCCTGCACAATCATAAAAAACTAGAAACTAGTGAAACAAAACAGTTTTTTCGAAAACAGGAGACAATAAAAACTGGTTGGAAGGTGCAGAGTGACATTAAGAGATTTCACAAATATAAATAATAATAATGTTACAATTAAAAACTTGTACTAGAATAAAATTATACCATATTTTTTAATCTTTTGGCTGTTATAAAAAGAATCAGGAGTTAGCCGTTTTACTTAAAAAGAAAACTTTTTTTTGGGAGTTAAGGCAGTTATCTTAATCCTGCACAATCATAAAAAACTAGAAACTAGTGAAACAAAACAGTTTTTTCGAAAACAGGAGACAATAAAAACTGGTTGGAGGTGCAGAGTGACATTAAGAGATTTCACAAATATAAATAATAATAATGTTACAATTAAAAACTTGTACTAGAATAAAATTATACCATATTTTTTAATCTTTTGGCTGTTATAAAAAGAATCAGGAGTTAGCCGTTTTACTTAAAAAGAAAACTTTTTTTTGGGAGTTAAGGCAGTTATCTTAATCCTGCACAATCATAAAAAACTAGAAACTAGTGAAACAAAACAGTTTTTTTCGAAAACAGGAGACAATAAAAACTGGTTGGAGGTGCAGAGTGACATTAAGAGATTTCACAAATATAAATAATAATAATGTTACAATTAAAAACTTGTACTAGAATAAAATTATACCATATTTTTTAATCTTTTGGCTGTTATAAAAAGAATCAGGAGTTAGCCGTTTTACTTAAAAAGAAAACTTTTTTTTGGGAGTTAAGGCAGTTATCTTAATCCTGCACAATCATAAAAAACTAGAAACTAGTGAAACAAAACAGTTTTTTCGAAAACAGGAGACAATAAAAACTGGTTGGAGGGTGCAGAGTGACATTAAGAGATTTCACAAATATAAATAATAATAATGTTACAATTAAAAACTTGTACTAGAATAAAATTATACCATATTTTTTAATCTTTTGGCTGTTATAAAAAGAATCAGGAGTTAGCCGTTTTACTTAAAAAGAAAACTTTTTTTGGGAGTTAAGGCAGTTATCTTAATCCTGCACAATCATAAAAAACTAGAAACTAGTGAAACAAAACAGTTTTTTCGAAAACAGGAGACAATAAAAACTGGTTGGAGGTGCAGAGTGACATTAAGAGATTTCACAAATATAAATAATAATAATGTTACAATTAAAAACTTGTACTAGAATAAAATTATACCATATTTTTTAATCTTTTGGCTGTTATAAAAAGAATCAGGAGTTAGCCGTTTTACTTAAAAAGAAAACTTTTTTTTGGGAGTTAAGGCAGTTATCTTAATCCTGCACAATCATAAAAAACTAGAAACTAGTGAAACAAAACAGTTTTTTCGAAAACAGGAGACAATAAAAACTGGTTGGAGGTGCAGAGTGACATTAAGAGATTTCACAAATATAAATAATAATAATGTTACAATTAAAAACTTGTACTAGAATAAAATTATACCATATTTTTTAATCTTTTGGCTGTTATAAAAAGAATCAGGAGTTAGCCGTTTTACTTAAAAAGAAAACTTTTTTTTGGGAGTTAAGGCAGTTATCTTAATCCTGCACAATCATAAAAAACTAGAAACTAGTGAAACAAAACAGTTTTTTCGAAAACAGGAGACAATAAAAACTGGTTGGAGGGTTGCAGAGTGACATTAAGAGATTTCACAAATATAAATAATAATAATGTTACAATTAAAAACTTGTACTAGAATAAAATTATACCATATTTTTTAATCTTTTGGCTGTTATAAAAAGAATCAGGAGTTAGCCGTTTTACTTAAAAAGAAAACTTTTTTTTGGGAGTTAAGGCAGTTATCTTAATCCTGCACAATCATAAAAAACTAGAAACTAGTGAAACAAAACAGTTTTTTCGAAAACAGGAGACAATAAAAACTGGTTGGAGGGTGCAGAGTGACATTAAGAGATTTCACAAATATAAATAATAATAATGTTACAATTAAAAACTTGTACTAGAATAAAATTATACCATATTTTTTAATCTTTTGGCTGTTATAAAAAGAATCAGGAGTTAGCCGTTTTACTTAAAAAGAAAACTTTTTTTTGGGAGTTAAGGCAGTTATCTTAATCCTGCACAATCATAAAAAACTAGAAACTAGTGAAACAAAACAGTTTTTTCGAAAACAGGAGACAATAAAAACTGGTTGGAGGTGCAGAGTGACATTAAGAGATTTCACAAATATAAATAATAATAATGTTACAATTAAAAACTTGTACTAGAATAAAATTATACCATATTTTTTAATCTTTTGGCTGTTATAAAAAGGATCAGGAGTTAGCCGTTTTACTTAAAAAGAAAACTTTTTTTTGGGAGTTAAGGCAGTTATCTTAATCCTGCACAATCATAAAAAACTAGGAACTAGTGAAACAAAACAGTTTTTTCGAAAACAGGAGACAATAAAAACTGGTTGGAGGTTGCAGAGTGACATTAAGAGATTTCACAAATATAAATAATAATCATGTTACAATTAAAAACTTGTACTAGAATAAAATTATACCATATTTTTTAATCTTTTGGCTGTTATAAAAAGAATCAGGAGTTAGCCGTTTTACTTAAAAAGAAAACTTTCTTTTGGGAGTTAAGGCAGTTATCTTAATCCTGCACAATCATAAAAAACTAGAAACTAGTGAAACAAAACAGTTTTTTCGAAAACAGGAGACAATAAAAACTGGTTGGAGGTGCAGAGTGACATTAAGAGATTTCACAAATATAAATAATAATAATGTTACAATTAAAAACTTGTACTAGAATAAAATTATACCATATTTTTTAATCTTTTGGCTGTTATAAAAAGAATCAGGAGTTAGCCGTTTTACTTAAAAAGAAAACTTTCTTTTGGGAGTTAAGGCAGTTATCTTAATCCTGCACAATCATAAAAAAACTAGAAACTAGTGAAACAAAACAGTTTTTCAAAACAGTTTACCATATTTTTTAATCTTTTGGCTGTTATAAAAATAATCAGGAGTAGAATCATAATCATATCATTTAAATAATTTTAATTAATTAATTAATTAATTAGCTAATTAATTGCTAGGCGCACTAAGGCTTTGAATATCACAATAATATATATATATATATATATATATAATATATATATATATATATATATATATATATATATATATATATTCGAAATCCGAAATCAATTCAATAAGGCAAGCACTCTTACAAAACGGCTACCACAAAACCCAAATCAATAAGAGCATTCAAAAACATCTAAACCCCATTCCATCCAAAAAAGAAACCTTGCCGCCGGATCAATCCAAAATCTTTCTACCTTTTATTAAAAGTGTCACTGACAAAATCAGTAGAACTCTTCTTCCTCTAAACATCAAAACTATCTTCACTACTCACTCCAAGTTGTCCAATCTCGTCAGATCCGTAAAAGACCAAATCCCTAATGAAGACCATGGTTGTCTACGAGATACCTTGTTCCAGTTGCCCATGTACAGACATCGGACAGACAAACCGACGAATCCGTAACCGTATTTACGAAAATTCTATATCAGTCAAACATTTCGATACTACTTCAGCCCTAGCCCAACATCACATTCAAACAGCCCACAAAATAGACTTCGAAAAAGCAAAAACCATCGCCCCCATCCGCTCCTTAAAATCAAGAATCATTCGTGAAGCCATCGAAATCGAAAAACGACCTAACAGCTTAAATACGCGCGACGACGCAAAACGATTGCCACCAACATGGCGACCCCTCGCCTACACCGTTCAGGCCACGTCAGTTCAGACCACGTCAGCCCATACCGTTCCCGCGCGTACAGCGAGTATAAAAGCAGCGTCACAGGGTAAGACCGGTTGTCACTCGACACTGAGGAGTAGGCAGATTGAGTTCTCAGTGGCGAGAGTATCTTGTATTTATAATACAGAACACGATATTGGTACGTTTCGAGTGAGGGAGTAGGCAGATTGAGACCCGAACTCTAGAATTAAACGAAGCCAAATCTTCATTAAAAAACTCAGCAGCCGGTCCTGACGATATCCATCAATATTTTTAAAAAAATCTCCATCCAGACACACATCTCAAACTGCTAGAGTTGTATAATAAGATCTGGTCTCAAAACCAGTTCCCAACGTTATGGCGACAAGCAACTACAATTCCTAATAATACTAATTATTTCTCTCACTTGTTCACTATGTAAACTGTTGGAAAAGATGGTCAATAAACGCTTACTATGGTATCTAGAAAGAAATAATATTCTTGACCATTCCAAACAGGTTTCAGATCAAATCGAAGTACAATGGATAACCTGGTCACATTACATACTGACATTGTTAATGCATTTTCGAATAGAAGCGAAGTCATAGCAGTAACTTTAGATATTCAAAGTGCCTTCGACACTGTACAAAGACCTCTAATTCTAAGAAAATTAACGGAATATAATTTAACTGGTAACATTTATTTATTTTTAAAAAACTTTTTAACAAGTCGATATTTTAGAGTATTAACAAATGGAAAAATATCAAAACCACACGCTTTGGACAACGGTTTGCCTCAGGGCTCAGTCTTAAGCACTACCTTATTTTTACTTAGCATGAATGACTTTTCCTCATATATAGAACCACCAGTCAGGTACTCGATATATGCTGATGATATTATATTATACTGCCGAGGCAGAGTCACAGCTACCACAAGCACTTTGCTACAAAACACAATAAACAAAATAGACACCTGGTCTACGCGTGCTGGATTTGTGTTTTCAGCTCCTAAATCCAAAGTAATTCACTTTACCAAAAAGCATAGACCTAATCCACCTTCTATAACTCTAAACGGACTTCGTTTACAAACAGTTAATTATTTGACACTTCTTGGTATCACCTTTGATAAAAAGCTTATCTGGAGACAGCATATTCAGAAACTTAAAGGAAACTGTACCCAAAGAATCAATTTACTTAAATCTCTTGCTAGCTTCTCTTGGGGAGCTGACGAAGAATCTCTTCTTAAAATATATAGAGCGTTAATTCGCTCTAAGCTAGATTATGGCAGTATTCTTTATATGACATCTAGTAGCTCCCTACTAAAGTCTCTAAACACGATTCAAAATACATCCCTACGACTATGCCTCGGTGTTTTCAAATCAAGCCCCGCTGAAAGTCTGTGCGTTGAATCTTCAGAGCCACCACTCCATCTAAGAAGGCAGCAGCTTCTACTTTCATACTTTGTAAGAATATCAGCAAACCCAAGTAACCCGGTAATAAATCTAATCAATCCCATAGAACCTCCCCCAGTAAACGCTTCCAATCAGTCTCTCACATTACCACAAATATTATCTCCTTTATTAGATTCCATCAACCTCTCCAATACTACTTCTATTTATACCCCCAAGACAGCTCCATGGATGCACAATCTTCCAATATTCAATACAGATTTATGCAGATTCGACAAAACAGAAACCCCAAACTTAATCCTTAGAAAATCCTTCCAAAACATCCTTAACTTAACACAATTTGATGAAATTTTATACACCGATGCGTCCAAGAATGAAGACTGTTGTGGCTCCGCTGTGTCCACACTGACGACGACAATAAGCTCTGTGCGATTGCCTAAAAGTTGTAGTATCTATACCGCAGAATTATATGGAATACTCCAAGCATTAAAGACTTCAATCCGTCCTACTTCAAATGAAAGCATAAAAATCGCCATTTGCACTGATTCTCTTTCCTCGATTTATTCAATAAGATGCATTTTCTCGAAAAACCCACTAGTCCAGGAAATCCACACTATCTGTAACCAACTATATTCTGCTAACATAAAAGTCATAATGATCTGGACTCCATCTCATGTTGGTATATTGGGAAACGAAAAAGCAGACCAAGCCGCTAAAGCAGCATGTTCTTCTG
The DNA here is from genome assembly GCA_918026665.1 of Diabrotica balteata. Classification (NCBI taxonomy): domain Eukaryota; kingdom Metazoa; phylum Arthropoda; class Insecta; order Coleoptera; family Chrysomelidae; genus Diabrotica; species Diabrotica balteata. The sequence continues at coordinate 118,154 of CAKJVB030000042.1, read as the reverse complement.
ACATAGCCTTCCAAGAGGTCCAAATCCATACGGATCTTAAAATATTGATAAAACAAAAAATCCTCAGCTCATGGGCGGACCTGTGGAGTAAAACAAAAACTAAGCTCCATGAAGTTCAGCCCAACTTATCTCGCGTCAATATCTCCTCTATGAACAGGAAAGAAAAATCAGTTATTCACCGACTACGAATAGGGCATACACGTCTCACTCATGGATACCTTATGGCATCAGAAAACCCTCCAGTATGCCACTACTGTAATAACGTCCTTTCCATCAAACACGTGATAGTGGACTGCTGCCAGTATGACTCTTCCAGAAACAAGCACAGCCTAAAAGGAAATCTAAAAGACATTCTCAGTGTTCCAAACCGTTTTGACAGTGTTCTTAGATTTTTAAAAGAAACAAGTTTATTTCAGCTAATATAAACAGTGCATAGTGATAAGCTTTATTGTTCTAACCTTTCTATAAAAAAAAAAATGTTCATATTAAATTCTTGTACCTATACCTATATAAAATATGTATAATGTTGTAAACTACTGTACCCGTGTCAATGACCATAAGCTGTCGAGACACGTTAATTTTAAATAAAAAAAAAATAAAATAAAACGGATGTATTCAAATTGGTAAGTTTGTTAATGTTGATATTAATTTGTATGTACGTATTTACCAACTCTATGAATTTTAAGGATTTGACAATTAATCATAATATTATGTTGACATTCAGCAAGATTTTGCAGACAGAGCAAGTTACGGAAAAGGAAGTCTCTATGAATTACAGTAAGACTGATTCATTTGATAGTTATGTAAGTGCATTTAAATGATTTATTATCTAGGTTAAAAGTTTGCTAAAATTTGAACTTCATATTCTAGCCCAGTAAATGACCGTTTTGGAGTGTAATTTTTAGCGTCACGACGGATTTGCGTGAAAATTTAGATTATGTTTTCTCTTACGCTCTATTTCATTATTGGTCGTGTGCCGTTGGTTGCTTTTACTTGGAGGGTGAAAGTCATCCCTTCTCGGGGGTGAAAAATATTTAAATAAAAACGTTTAAAATAGTCGTAGATAAATTGACTAATTCTAAGTAACTTTTGCTCTATAGAGTTTTTTAACTGTCAATCATTTTTCGAGTTATTTGCTAGTGAAAATGTTTATTTTTCAACAAAAGAAAACTCGTTTTTTTAGTAGTAAACTTTTTTTACGCTAAGTAAGCATATAATAGAAAAAAAATTTCTTAGCAAAAATATAGCTTATTATTACACGGAATCGCCGTATTTCATGTTCATTTACTGGGTTATTGTTTTCACTGACTTAGGTGAAATCTATTATTTGAAATATCATTTCTGCTGTTAATTTAGTTTCAAAAACAATAAGTAATAAATACTTATTTGTAGGATGAATCAGAAGACAACTCTGTTAACGATAAGAACTGGGTTCAAACTGATATCTCAGAAAGTAGTAATGAGTCTATGTAGTATAAACAATTATCTAATATAAAAGAAACAAGCGACCTAAATAACTCTGTTGGGAATAATGATGAAATACACCTCTAAAGAAAGTTTCTTCTCGATGTAGAAAATCTGATCCCTCTAAATGGTCAAAAAATATTGAGAAGAAAAATAAGTTTAACTGTTTGCCCTAGTAAACAAAGGTATAAAGCCAGCAAAGATTCCACAACCAGCAAACTGTCAATCTTATAAATTTAAATGTGGTCAAAATTTTTCGGAAGTGGATAGGATCAGCATTTTTAAAAAGTACTGGTCTCTTTCTATTGCTAAAAGACAGAAAGATTTCATATTAAAAATGGTGCAAACAAAAGAACCGGCGAGACCTTTGGCAAATGTTTTAATTAATAAAAAGAGAAAGTGCAGCAGACCATACTTTCTTATAAGCAATGACAAGAAATATCGAGTCTGTCAGAATTTGTTTCAAAAAACTCTTAATATTAGTAACGATCCTATTATTAAAGCCTTTAAGGATTCTAACGATGGTGTTTTTACGGCAGAAGATAGACGAGGTAAAAAATCTCCTCATAATAAAATTAAACTAGAAGATGTGGCTTTTGTGAAACAACACATCGAGATGTTTCCTACAATAGAGTCTCATTATTGTAGGAAAAATACTCACAGATGTTACTTAGATGAAAAATTGTCTATTAGAAAAATGTTTTCCTTGTATACCGTCCATTGTAACGAGAATAATCAAGTTCCGGTGAGTCATTCAAAGTACAGAAACAATTTTTGCTAGTGTTACAATTTATCATTTTTCGTACCATAAAAGGATTAATGCACCCTCTGTAATAAATTTAGGGATGCAAAACGAATAGATTCTGTAACACCTAATTAGAACAAAAATACAACGCCCATTAGAAAGAAAAAGGCAGGCCACAATTGCCAAAGAAGAAGATAAGATCAGATAATTCTCCTGTTAGTGATTCCATAGTAAATTATGAGGGAAAAACCAGGAAAAAAAACTTTATAATACTATCCCGACATTGTAAGTATTTGTTCGTGAATTTAGTTTGAGAATTTTACTGTCATCATGTCATGTGTTTGTCTTTTTAAAGACGAATTACATGCTATGATTTTTTTCTGACGGATATTCTTAAGTTAAAGTTGATTTCATGTAATCCAATGAACTATCTTATAAGTAAAGTCGTCCCAGGAGCGCAACTCAACAATATTGGCAATATCATTTTAAAGTCGTCTACTTTAAAATGCATAATGTATGTCTGAATTGTCAATATAAATGAGTCAGATAAAATTAAATTATTAGAAGAATTGTTCACTATGTAACAAAAACAAAATTTGTTTAATTTCTGTTTGTATTTTGAGAACGATTTCCGAAGTGGAAATTGAAACGTCAATAAACGTATTTTTATCTTTAATTGTGGCTTATTCCCAGTTAAATAGTAATTAATTAACATAAGTTGTTACATAAACATTTAAATAATATTATTGCAGATATATTAAACTCCATGCTGGAAATGAAACCGGATTTATAGAGGGTGCTGAAGCAATATTTTGTTCAAAAACTCAACTTAGTGATTATCATGGGGAAATGAACCAGGCAAATTTCTTGAAATGGTTTCAATATCAGTTGCTGCAAAACTTAGAGAATCCTTCTCTAATTGTACTTGATAATTCACCCTATTACAGTATGTTATTGCATGAAACTCCGAATACAGAATGGTCAAAAAGTGCTATTGGAGAGTGGTTGACAGATAAAAACATTCCCTATTCCCATATGATGTTCAAAACAGAACTGTTACGCATTGTTTCTAAGTAAATATACAGATATAATCTTACATATAAATGTAATTTATTTTAAACATTTTTTTAGAAATAAACCACAAATCAAGTATATAGTGGACGATATGGCAGAACGGTATGGACACAAAGTTTTACGTCTTCCTTCTTATCATTGTATCTTTAACCCTATTAAATTAATTTGGAGCATAGCAAAGAATTATTACAATAGGTTCATTGGTAGAGATGGTAACAGCGTTAACAACTGCCTAAACATGTGGCATGAGGCACTTTACATGATTACTCGTGATATGTGGAAAAACTCTATCAATCATACCGAAAGAGAAATATTTAAATGGTATGAGAGAGAAAGAATATTTGATCGTCAAGGAAATTAGTCCAATAGTAATAAATGTTAATAGTAGAGAGAGTGTGACACTAATGTGGAATCAGATTCAGAAAATGTTTAGTTCGTTGATGTTGTTTTTTTAATGTCATGTTTTATCTTTGAAAATACATTTATTATTAAAAAATATTTTATTTTATTGTTAGTTTTTTTATTTTAAATACATTTATTATTAGGTTACTCAGTAATAACCTTACCACTTTTATTGTGGAATTCCTTACTTTGTGAAATCTATTCATGAATGTAATTAACAAAAAAATAATGAAAAACAAAACCCCATTTTCAAATTCCGTTTAATATAGTGTGAAATTTGCTACCTTCACCTTTTTTGTTTACTTCAGTTCTTTTCTGTTAATTTTCATACTTCATGAACCCTCTGACAACGCTGCAAATGTTCACAATGATGACGTGAACGCAACTTTATTTGGCTTTCACTGTAAATCCAAACCCAAACAAAAACCACAAACAAAAGTTATAAACCCATCGGCATTTCTGTTCCAAATAGTAGTTTGTCCAATACTGCAGCTAATTTTCAATCAACTGGATTTTCATTTCCCATCATTTTCCCATATACATGAAATATTATAATAATTGAATAGTAGAACCTAGTAGAAATTCTTACCTGTTTAGGTAGGTCACTGTTGTGACATTAAAAATTGGTCATTTTACCATGTGATGTCCTCTCGTAGGAGTCACTATCCGGGTAGCTTTTAGACAGTCAGAGACAGAGTTCAAAACAAAAATAAAACTTTATTGTCTTCCTTAAATTAAATTGACAAAAATCTTATGTACATATTTACAATTTGGTTTAGTCTTCTCAGTACCTGGCCTATTTATTCAAATTAAGTTTGACCTTGTCATATGAAATTAGTTTTATCGGCAAGCGAATGTGTATTTGAAATTTTACGGGAACGTTGTATCGATTTAATAACAGCGGACGATAGGTACAAAGAAAGGAAAGGAACTCAACACGTCCCTTAAGTGATTCGGGTTAACAGGACACTCCTCGACAGTCTCAACACGACTGCTTCAGAGTATGGGTAGTGAAGAGATCAACACGCTCTTCGGGTAACGGCGGTATGGGACGGAACAACTTGTGAACTCAACACGTCCACAAGCCGGGGTAGGGAAGAAGAGAACCTTCAGTCAACACCTGTCGATTCTGCCTCTATGAGGAAATGTTGCGGTTTATATAGCGGAGCTTGGTAATTAGTTTTGCCCTTTCTACTGTCGATATACTCCTACTTCATGGGTTGGTTCGCGCGCACGCTGGTTTAACGGTGATGGCTGTGGACTCATCGTTACAACCAAATAATTTGAAAAGAACTATACTTACATGGTTGCGGATTATGAATATTGCATTGGCTATTTGATTTATTTTAGGTAACAGGGACAGGAAATTATTCATTTAGAAGGCACCGATGATGGGGATTTTGACCTTACATTACTGAACGTTGATGAAGAATTGTTAATTAATACCTAATCAAGAAAAAAATCAACCCGAAATTAGCGGTGAATGGTGATCATCTAGTTCAACAAGATGCAAGTTTTACACTACAAAATACAGACACGCAAAATTTGATGGATGATGAAGTGAATGTTACTCATCAAATTGCTGGCCCCTCTACCTTAAAACACAAATTATTAAGGTCATCCAACGAACACAAAACAAAAAAAACAAAAAATAAGTGAACCTAAATTTACTAGGAACATGAGGAAGGATGAAGTATGAAAAACGAAACAGTGGCAAAAGTTATACTACTTTAGATGGAAAAGAGGTGCGGTCGCGAGAAATGAAACCGCTAACGAAGTGTCGAAATCTCTGTGCTGAAAAGTTAGATGACTCAGTCAGGCAAGATATATTCAATAATTATTGGTCTCTTGGTAGCAGAGATAAAAGGGCCACATTTGTAAGTAGTCTTGTGAGTCTGATATACCCAAAACATCAAGAAAGAGAACATCAGACATTGACAAAGAGAAATGTAGGAAGTTCACACACTCTTTCCATTTTAAAGTAAATGGAAAACAATTAAAGTGTGCCGAGGGTGTTTTATGAAAACCCTCGACGAAACACAAATGTTTGTGACCCTTACTATTAATAACAGCCTCACGTCTCCTGTCAATGGAATTCTCGGGACCGACGAAAGAGGAAAAGATCCAACAGCTAGTAAAAAACCCCACTTAAAAAGTTGAATGAAGTTCACAAACATATTTTGTCTTTCCCTTCGTATGAGTCCCATTATACCAGACGCACTTCTGATAAGAAATATTTACCGTCTTATTTAAATATAACAATTTTGTATAATATGTATAAAGATGTCGTAAGTTCTTCTGTGTGCCATACCATCTATGCACGAGAGTTTATGCACAATGTTATGTTAATAAACATTTATAATACCTTTCTCGTTCATCAATAAACTTTATAATCATGCGTAATTATTTATTTTCAATTTTAATAAAAATATTAACAAGGTATTAAGCGAGCGACAGCGACGACGTTAAGTACAAATCAATTCTAGCTTCCCAAATTACAGTGTCTCAATAGTATAAGTCAAGATCTTAAGAGTATAAGTCGACATCTGATTAGGTTTTTGTAGTATAAGTCAAATATTTTAGTATCCAAATATAATTTTCATTATACTCTATTAAAATCTATTAATTGTATGTTTTAACACGAAATATTCGACACTTCAACAAAATCCATAAAATGAAATGAAAATATAGTCAATTAAAACCTTGTACACCCTCTCCCGAAAAGTAATAGTTTTTGACTTATACTCTTACTAACTAACACCTTAGATATGTGCAGGTGACTTTGTACATAAGCTTAAAGAAAGTTCGGTTAAAATTTGGGAAGTTTTGGAAGAAGAGATAAAAGACGCAAAACTTGAAATCCCAAATAATATTAGTCAAGTTCCAAATATTATGTCTATGCACCAAGTGACATGGAGCAAACAATTTGCAGACAAACTATTTTTAGAAAACTTAGATGTTTTGTACATCAGTGGTACTAATTGCTGCAAAAACCAAAAGTATCCTTTTTACAAAATATTGAAATGTTATTTGCAAAAGTAGTTCTTCTTTTTCTTAATCACTATTTACCAGATTTGAAGAAACAGAAATTACAATGTGTTGGTGGAACCTGCAAACAAGAACAATATATTAGTCCCAATCTGACTTTGGCTTCAAAAAATTGTTCTGACATGGAAACTCACTAATGTCTCCAGTATTCTTTTTTAATAAGTTATATTTTTACTGCGTAGCAGTGTGCAAAATTATATCCTTAATAATTTGTCTTTAATTATTTATTTAATGAAAGTTCATTTAATAATACATTTTTGCATAACTAATATTTTTTTTTACATCCGTTATTTATTGAAATCTGTTTCTACAAATAAAAAAAAAACAATAATCAATATGTTTATCAAGTAATTAACATAGGGGAGATCAGTCCAGTGACAGAAATCCTTAAGATAAATTTCTAATATATATAAATATTTGAAATATAAATAACAATTTACAAAGACATTTTACTAACATATTAAAAAAAAATAGCAATATTTAAAATTAAAACAACACACACAATTATAAGTTGTAGGTATTTGTAGTATAAGTTGTAGCTATAAAATGATATATTATACGTTTATGTATATAAAGGTATAGAGAGGTCTAGAGGATCACGTCGTTTTAGTCTTCCTCTCCTTGGTCGCTTAAGTAGGTCTTGGGCAAGTGTATTTGGATGGTTTAGTAGTCTATTTTTGTAAGTGCCACTGAGTGAGACAACGGTGTCTTTAATATTTTGGATCTGAAGATCTCGGTGTATAACATAATTGGGCACGTACCACGGTGCATTGGTAATATGTCTCAAAACTTTAGATTGGAAACGTTGAAGTTTCAGTAAGTGAGAATTAGATGCTGTACCCCATATCTGTATACCGTAGGTCCAAACTGGCTTTAGAACACATTTATACAGTAATAGTTTATTATGTAGACTTAGTTTGGATTTTTTATTCATGAACCAATACATTTTCCTGTATATTAATCCTAGTTGCAGTCGCTTTGTCCAGATGTGCTTTCCCCAATTTAGTCGGCTGTCAAAATGTATTCCCAAGTATTTAACATCACTTTTTTTGGGTATTATGGCATTGTTTATGCACACAGATGGTACACTCTCTTTGCGTAAAGTAAATGTTATGTGTGCTGATTTGCTGCCATTTACTTTAATTCGCCACAGTTTTAGCCATTTCTCTAGTTTATTTAAATGAATTTGTAAATTTTGACAGGCTGTAACAGGAACCGAGCTAGAAGCCATTATCACAGTATCATCTGCATAGGTAGCGATAGTGCTTTTTACTGTTGTGGGAATATCTGCCGTATAGAGTAAGTATAAAGTTGGTCCCAATATACTACCCTGAGGTACTCCCGATAGAATTGGAGATATGTTTGATACTGCTTCATTGCATCTGACCTGGAAATATCGATTGGTAAGATAGGATCTCAAAAGAGCATACAGAGGATGAGGAAAGTGAGTTTTTATTTTAGATAGTAGCCCCTCATGCCATACTTTATCAAATGCTTGTGAGACATCCAAAAAGGCTGCAGTGCAGTATTCTTTCTTTTCAATCGCATCTCTTGCTACTTTGGCAACTCTATGTACCTGCTCAATTGTTCCATGTTGTTGCCTGAATCCAAACTGATAATCGGGTATTAACTTTTGTCTGTCGATTATAGAATTCATTTTCTGAAGTAGTATCCTCTCAAATATCTTAGAGATAATGGGAAGCAAACTGATTGGACGATAGGATGATAGTTCTTGTGGATCTTTATTTGGTTTCGGTATTAGAATAATTTGTGCCATTTTCCATTGAAACGGAAAATAGCCTAACTTTAGTATAGCGTTAAATATATACATAACCAACCGAAATCCTTCTTCGGGTAAATTTTTGCAGATTTTTCCCGATATTAAATCATACCCTGGAGCTTTTTTAGTATTGAGATGTTTAACTAACTCTTTTATTTCGTTAATTTTGATATTTTCTATAGGAGGTGACATCTGGTAGGGTGCATCTAAGTTCTTGTAAATGAATTCTTCTTCTTCTTCTGAGATAGTTCTGGAGTGTGGTTGAAAAACTTGGCTGAGATGATTAGCGAATGCTTGTACTTTATCTTCATCGGCCTTGGCCCAATCACCGTCTTTATTTCTAATGGGACCGTCATGCTTAATCTGATGTTTAAGTTTCTTAGAGAGTTTCCAAATAGAGTAGTTTGTGTCATCCGTCGCAGTAAGACTTTCAAGAAATTCATTTATGCCCTGATCTTTGTATTTGTGTAATTCTCTTTTAAGCAAACGAGTGGCCCTATTCAGTTCAGTTTTGTTCTCAGGAGATCTGGAAGTTTGCCACTGTTTTCTAAGTTTTCTCTTTTCGTTGATTAAGATTTTTATATGATGTGGATATGGTTCACAGTTATTACTCCGATTTAGATCTGGAGTTGCTCTCCAAGCTGCCTGTTGAATGATTGATGTAAGGTGATGAACTGCTTCCTCAATATTTTCACTTGTTTTAAGAGGAAGATTTAAGTTAATTGTATTTTGAATATTAAGTCTGAACAGACTCCAATTTGTTTTATGATTTGAAAACGTGGGGTATTTATTTGTATTATATACATGTTCCATCACATCAATAAATATGGGAGAATGGTCCGACGAAAGGTCAAAAGAAGGTTTAATGTCTAAAAAGTTGTTACTTATTCCTTTTATGATACCAAAATCAATGAGATCGGGTATTTTATTTCTATCTGTAGGCCAGTAGGTTGGCTGCCCAGTAGAAATTGGAGTCAAGTTATTTTCGTTTAAACTTTTAATAAGTTCTCTTCCGCGAGTTGTTATCAGTCTTGAACCCCATCTTGTATGTTTTGCATTAAAATCACCTACTGCAATAAAGCGATGACCAAGCCCTTTGAAATAACTAGAGAAATGGTCCTCTTTAATTATTTTGCCAGGGGGACAGTACGCAACTGACATCGTTATGTGCCCTTTACTGAGTTCTACAGATATAGAGGTTGCCTGAATGTTGATTTCACACACTTTATTTATTTCGTGATGTTTTATATTACTTCTAATGATTAAAGCAGTTCCACCATGACCTTTTCCCATTGGGTGTGGTGTGACATAGGTGCAAAAATCTGGCATACTAAAATGGCTCTTGTTTGTCATATGAGCTTCAGAGACCATCATGATATCAAGATTATGTAACTTTATAAATGCCTTAATCTCCTCACTATGGTTTGTGAGGCCGTTTGCGTTCCAATATCCAATTTTAATTTTGGGGTTGAACATTAAGTTTTGATATCATCGTTATGAGGAGGTCGAACATTTTATCCATTCTATCCATAAGTTTTTGGACCATCAATTCTAAACTGTTACTTGTTTCTGTTGTATTCAGTTTTTCCTGTGTAGTTTTTGAGACAGATGCGGTAGTATGATTTGGTCCCTCCACAGCATTTGCATATGTTACAGATGGGCGACGAGTATTTGAGGAACTTGGCGGGCAATGAGATTGTATTTTCTCCCTCAATTTTGGAAATTGTTTTCTTTGGAGCTCTTTGTAGACCAAACAGCCTCTGTAGGATGCAGGATGATTTTCTTGGCAATTTGTACACTTCACATCTTTAATTCGTGTTGGATTTGGACATTCGGATGACAAGTGATTGGCTGTACATTTTACGCATCGTGGCATTCTGTTGCAATATTTGTGAGTGTGTCCGAAATGTTGACACCTGTGGCATTGCGGAATTTCTCTTTTGGGATGTGGTGGTTCAACTTCAACTATTGAGTTAAGTAGTCTATTGACTTTGTAAATGTCTTTATTGTTTGCATTAGCAACCAATTCTACGTGGAATAGTGGTAGTTGCTTTTTATCCTTTATTCGTTTTATGTTGGAGATATTTTTGACTGAATGTCCTAGTTCTTCGAGTGCCCTTTTAATCTCATTAGTTTCTGTTGAGGGGTGAATATTGCGAATAACCACTCGAAATCCACGGTCCTGTTTTATTTGATATGTGTGAAACTGCGTTTTTTTTGCTGTTAAGCTTTTAATAATATCCGAATAGTTTTCAGGTGAATCTACTTGGAGTTTAATTTGGTTATCCCTAAGGCATTTAATGGTATATAGATCTGGTATTTTTTCATCAAGCAATTCGCGTAGAGGTTTTATATATTCGACATTCTGAATAAATATTGGTGGAGGTTTTTTGGATTCGGCATTTCTATTTTCTTCTTGTATATCATCAGTAGTTAAAGGGCTATATCTATTGGTCGTTGGCGTAGGTTTCTGCAACCAATAATCCTGAATGGTAGTTTGCTTTTTAATTCTATGCGGAGGGCTATCTTCTGATCGGTGACGCTTCTTATTTTTAATTAACGTCCAACCTGTAACATCATCTTGCTGACGAGTTTGTTCAGTGGCTTCTGTTTGTTGTTTTTGTTCTGGTTTGTTTTCTGGCAAATATGTCGACATTGAGGCACAGTGAGATGAGCTATTAGTGGCGTTTATCCTGATTTCATTTGAGGAAATACTGTTTGTTCTATTTTTAAGCGACGGTGGAGGAGTTCGTGCCAGACCGGCCTTTCTTATAGGTGGATTCTCATATGCTACATCTTTTAATGAGGGAGAATAACTCTGAATGAAACCAGATCGACTCTTCGGAGATCAATTCTCCTCTTAAAGCTACTTAGTTTTTATATATTTAGTAATTATTACTTTGTTTTCCCTTTCTATATTATTTTTTTGAAGTTTGGCAACACTGTCTAGCGTTGAGACGTGGGCCGTTTTCTTATCGCAGACTGGATTGCAGATAACCTTACTTGTTTTCAAAATTATTTTATGGATGTTTAAATCGTACCAGATCGGTTTTTCTAGTGTCAATTATACACTTCACACTTTCTACACCAGTATAATTAGTTACTACCGATTTTATGTTTTTAAACTTTAATTTCACCTGTAATTTTGGAAAAATTTTCACTGATTATTTATGTTTAACCTGCTGGCTTCACCGCAGCGTTGCCAGTTGCATAACTAATATGAATACACTTTCCTTAACATTGTGAAACAGATGTGTCGTCGTTTTGTTTAGATGAAGATGAACAAAATACGATATCTAAAATTAAGATAATTTCAAATATTTTATTACAGACTTTTGAAAGGAATGTTAAAGAGACAAAAGGTCTTTGCTACGATTGTACTTTTAGTTTAAACATCCAAAATGAAGGACGCAAATGTTTTGACTGTAGCAGAACTTATCACGTTAAATGCATTGTTAAACATTACTTTAACAAAAATAGTGAAATATTTCTTTGCCCTACATGTTTTAGAAAATAAAACTAAAACACAATAGTTATCTAATTCCCCATTTACGTTTGCGTTCCTTGTTTTGTTGTTCTGTTTTCATTTTTATGGCAATAAATACATAGTTATAAATGTGCGTTTTCTTTAAAATAGTATAAAAGTTATCATTTCGGAAACGTTGAGTCATTTCGGTAACGCCGGCAAAATAATTTTTTTAACATAATTTTTTTAACTAAAACCAGAAAAAACATTATAGTTGTTAATTATAAATAAACTATAAGCTAACAATTTGAAAAACACTACCATTAATTTCATTAGAGCAATTTAGAATAAAATAAAGTCAAATATATTGTACATTTAAAAAAAATAATTATTGCAACATAAGAAAAACAGTTTTAAACTTAGCTACCACCTACGATGACTTGTAGTAAAATACTATTATTTTAGGTTAGTTTCTAAAAAAAATATAAAATTTAAAAATGTATTTAGTCCTATTTATAGGGTGTTACCGAATCGACTATTTTTTGCTGTTTCACACCAAAAAGAACGATAAAAAAATATCTATTACTAATTCTGTAACTGAGGTGAGTAAGCACATAAGTCAAATTTTCCGAATTTTTTTTTTTTGGTGAAAATATGTAGGTGATTTGTAATACTACCATCGCTCTAAGCACTTTAGTCTAATATGCATTTTTACAGCTGTTATTGTGAAGTGTGCATAATAACCAGACTGAGAAAATACCGACTTGAGTTTGTGAATAAACACTTAAGTCGACTTATGTCAAGAGAGCCAGTTGGAACTTGTTGTATCTTGTCGTCCCGTCGCTGACTTATGTTATTAGGCGCGTGTGGAATGTTACATGCAGAATAGAATTTAACCTAAAACAGTTCAGTTTGGTTTGATATCGCGACTAACACGTGTCCAAAAGTTTTTTTGTTTCAAGTGTCTGTTTATTTATATATTTGTGTTTATTTAAATTGGAAAATATGAGTGGGTTTTCAAGTAGATGGGAAAAAATTAAAGACGCTTTGAAAAAAAGAGAAGAAAAAGAACTGAATGTTACTAATTGTAAGAGCGATCCTTGTGGCGTGGTTATCTCTGATAAGAAAGGTAAGTTTGTCAGTTTATTAAATTTAAAAGATATATTTGTTAAATTTTGATGTTATTTTAGATGATGGCGATGATTACATGAGGCTAGAGGCCAACAGTAGTTTAACTGGGATGATTTTGAATGAGAGTGTAGAATATGCCCTAGATTCCTATGAGACGCACTTTGTATCAGAGCCTGGCTATAATGGTCCGTGCTGTAGTAATAGTACTGGTAATTAAATCTTAGATTTTTTTAATTTGAATTGTTGCATAACCTAACTTGCAGAAATCGGTTTGTAAGCTAAATGTGATTTTGGTTACAGAGCAAAACTGTATATCAGAATATTTTCAAAGCGCTCAGGAGGAACCAATAATTATTCAGGAATTAACTTCACCATCAACGTTTGTTCAACCAACAAGCTGGTTATCGGAATATGTGCAAAGCGCTGAGGATGAACCAATACCTATTCAAGAATTTACTTCTCCATCAATGTCTGTTCAACCAGGGCAACACAAAAACTCAAACAGTACAGATGGAATATTATTTTCAGAAGGTTGGTGATATTAATATAAAACTACTTCAGGGTAAACATATTTTATTGTTTCAGATCAAGATTCAACTTCAGTGGTAAGACCTACAAATCAATATAGTTCAGATGATGAGTTGATAGCAGATCCGCATTACATTCCTGAAAGCAATTCTGTTTTGATGACAAATAAAACTACTACAAGCAAACGCAGTTTGGAGCGTAAACAATCATGTCAACAGCTGGAAAAACTACCGGACACAAGAAAGGCTAGAGAATTACGAAAAAAGAATCGTAATTCCGGTAAGTCATATGTTACAAAAAAAGGTAAAATAATTCCCGAGAGACCATTTCAACCTCTGCCACTATGCCGAGCTAAATGCAAAACAAAAATCACTGAACGTCAGCTGAAAGAAATTTTTTCCGAATATTGGAGTTTAGGCAGTTACGACAAGAGAGCAGCTTATATAGCCAGTCTTTTCACTATACATGACAAAAAATCGCAGAGGCCACGTACAGACGATCCAGATAAAGAAAAATTTCGCCTCAAAACCTACAAATATTTTTTACGAATAAATGGTAGCCATATTTCTGTTTGCCGTAAATGCTTTCTTGTGACTTTCAATGAAACAGACAATTTCCTAAAAGTTATCGCTTTAAAAAAAAAGAGCATCTCCTGGGGAAACAAAGACTGATTCTGCCCAAGGAAAGAATATTCCACTAAACAAGTGGTCTGAAGAAAAATTAGAAGAAGCCAGTAAGCATATTTTGAGTTTTCCGAGTTACGAAAGCCACTACTCACGCGCTCAAACAAATAAAAAGTTTCTACCATCACATCTGACCCTAGAAGCAATGTATTCACTGTACAAGGAATCATACCAAAACCCTGTGTCGTATCCATATTACAGATCTGAATTTCATAAATTAAATCTGTCGTTTAAAAAGCCTCAAACTGATACTTGCCATAAATGCGACAAGTTTGTTATGCTAATGAAATGCAGCGATGGAACAGAGAAAGAATCTGCAGCAACAGAAAAAGAAAATCATATGATCTCTGCAGAACTAGCATATCAGTATAAAAAACAAGACAAGCTTTTAGCTCAAAAGACCAAAGGAATGAAGTGTTTTACTTTTGACCTCCAGCAATGTCTACCAACCCCTTTATTAAAGTCGTCAGTCGCTTTTTACAAACGGCAGCTATGGACATTCAACCTCACTGTAATGGATGAAAATGGAAAATCAAAGCATTTTATGTGGCACGAATGTACTGCAAAACGAGGGGCTAATGAGGTTGGATCATGCTTGTATAAAGTATTTGTAGAATTGCCTCCTGAAGTTACCCATGTTGTGCTTTATTCAGATACATGTGGAGGGCAAAATAAAAATTCACATATTTCATCCATGATTATGTCAATATTACAGAGGTCAGATATAAACGTGCAAGTAGTGGATCATAAATTTATGGTACCTGGGCATACCCATATGGAGGTAGATGTAGCACACTCTATGATTGAGAAAAAAAAGAAAAGATCTAATATAGAAATTTTTCTTCCTCATGATTGGTATCAGCTGGTCAGATCAACAAGTTCAAAATTTGAAGTAGTGGAGATGGCCCGTCAGGATTTTTTTGATTTTGCTTCTCTGTTAAAGGGGCCATTGGTGTCTAGGAAAAAGGACGAGCAGGGAGAACCTTTTCGCTGGCATGACGTGCAATGGCTAAATTATAGAAAAGCAGATAATGGGAAAATATTTTTCAAAAAATCCTTAAATGCAGAGGAGCCGTTTAAGGAAATTTCTTTTATTAGACGAAATGGGTTGGGAAATTTAGTTCCCCCATTGAAATATAAGTCGGATGTGTCAATAAATAAAGAAAAAAAGAAGGATCTTCTTGAATTGCTTCCCTTAATCCCTACAACTTTTCATGGGTTTTATGAAAATCTTCCATCGAGCGAAACAGCGTTGCTGGACTATCCAGGTATAGATGAAGATACTGATTAAATAGTTATTATGTTTAAGTGTTTCATTCTTTTTTTTTAAGGTTTATTTTTGTATCAACTTCCTTTTTTTATAACAAATAAAACATACTTTATGTAATAATATTATTTTCATAACCCTTTTCTAAAGTGCAATAACACATAAGTCATAGATACACTTGGGATCTAATGACATAAGTCACTAATTTCATTTTTGACATATTTTTTATTTCATAGGTGACGGAAAATTTAGAGAATATTCTATATTAGTATATGGTATTTACATGTATAACTATAAAAACAACATTTAAAACCAAAAATAAAGTAAGTAACAAGTAATTGTGGGCTATAAAACGGATTTGCAGGTACCCGGCGAATTTTAAATCGCTTCTACTGCAAAACTAGGTAAAATGACTTATGTGCTTTCTCACCACGGTCAAAGACTTAATCTCTGCTTTCATAAAATCATAAAAATTAGAGTATGTAAGAACTCAAAACAATAAAAAACATAACTTAATTACGAACTTTATTTTTTTAGTATATAAAAGTCAAATTAACCATTTATATGAACAGAAACCTTATGGACTTACGTCGTCAGTTGTGGCCCTATCCGACATGAGCAGAATGTCATACATGTAAATTTGGACATAACAATACAATACACAAAGACAAACAAACACTTTAAATTTTTTTTTAAAATGGAGAAGCTACATGTTATATAGAAGCCGGAGACAGAATGGCTCCGGGTCTGGCGGAAATATTGAGATGACATGTGACACATAACAGCTTGTAAAGGGCGGTTACAATAGATATGTGATCTGCACCTTTCAAAATTCTATAAAACTAAGTATTGACCAAAGGTCCAACTGACACCACTATAGGAAATCAACTGATGAAATATAAAATTATATAGTATATTTTTTTATGTAGATTGAATAATCCAAATCTCACACACTCAAACCTGTCTATAATTAATTAGGATGTTAATTTGAGAGCAATTGAAGTTGACATAAAGTATGAATGTAAGAAAAAGACTAAACAATATATTAGACAGTGGATGGTTGACTACAATAAAATGAAACTTTGAGGGTATACAAGGCAACTATCGAACACGGTGATTAATTTAATCTTGCCCAAGTACTTTCAATCAATAGATCATCTTCAGGGGCATTTCGTCAATTGTGGACTATCCGACATAGTAGAATGTCATAAATTTAAAACTGGACATAACAATACAAAATACACTACACTAAGACAAACAAACACTTTAAAATTTATATGGCGAAGCTACATATTGTGAAGAAGCCGGAGACAGAAATAAAATGGTCCACCAAGCGCTATCACTACTGTAAAAAAGGAAAAATCTGAATATGCCGTTAAATTACTAAAAGTTAAAATCAAAATTGAAAGACAAAATATATAAATGGGTTATAATCCAAGTAGTTCAGTTGAATCCACAGTCAATGGAAGAACTTTAAAATTAATATCGAAATGCTCAGTGCATGAAGTCTAAACAGTCGAGCTGGGTCCTCTACGAGGTGAAGCTCTAATAAAGTTTTTAAATATAGGATTAAATTTAGTACAATTTAAATTAATTTGAGTATTAAGACAGTGAGAGTTTTCATTTGTTTCCTTGTAATCTCCAAATCTTCCAATAAATCCAACTCAGATAGTTTTTCTTTCTACTAATGTCATGTAAGATAGTTGAACCAGATTGATGTTAAAATTGTGGTTGCTTGATACTAAGTGTTGACCAAAACTTGAAGAGTTTGGTCTTTTCAAATGTTCAGAGACTCTAGTACATAATTTTCTGATGGTTCTACCTACATAAGAGACCTCACAATCATCACATTTTAATTTGTAAATACCACTTTTATCAAGTGCATCCATCCTATCTTTGGTATTGATTAAGAAGGAACCTAAATTTTGATGTTATCAATTGTAGAAGTAAAAGTTTAGATATTTATTGGAAATGCTACTCATATAAGTGAAGGAGAAATATCTGATGTTATCTGAAGCATTAGGTTGAAAAAACTGTGATGAATATGCAAGCTTTTCTGCAATTTTTAGTTTAGCTCTATTTAGAAGTTTGTATATAATGTTCCAATCATCCACATTTGACCAAAAAACTATTTTGTTGTTGTTATTAACAAACTTCTGTTCTAAGCTGTCTAAGAAAGTATCAGCTAGAAAAGGTGATAATGGAGATCCATTGCTAAACCTGTTGGTTGTTTATATATCTTTTGATTGAATTGGAAGAAGTCCGGAGCCAGACAGAATATTAAGCACAGTTAATATAGCATCTTTATCCTTTGCAGATATGTTGCAATTGTCTAGAAGGTTGTGTACTAAAGGTAATGGTTCATCTCTTGGTACAGAAGTAAACAAATTGGAAACATCAAAAGGAACTTAATAAAAACCCTCTTCTATCCTAATTTTATATTTAAACGTTCTATTAGATCTAAAGAATTTTTAATGGAGAACTTAGGTTTAAAATTAGTGATAGACTGAATTGTGTTGTAAATAAACTCTGATAAAATAGAAACTGGAGAGTTACAAAAACTTACTACAGTCCTTATGGGACAATTGTGTTTATGGATTTTAGGAAGTCCATATAACCTAGGTGTTATAGGATTAGATACAGTTATCTTTCTGTTGTTATATTTAGTAATAGTGTCATTAAACAATTTAACCATTGCTTTTGTTTTATGTATTAACCAATCTTTCTAAGATTGTAAAGACTTCTATGTTTTGTTATATGACAAAGGAATATCACACAAAAATACATCTCTTTCGGAATTTGAATCACTATCTTCAGTATCAGAAAGGCTTTCTCCGGATAGAACGCAGTATTATTCAAAAATTATAAGTGGTCCAGCGTAGAGTGCTAATAAATGTTCTTTTGCGATTTGAGTGTTTTCATATTTTTTTACGTGTTAACATATGTTAGACCACTCTTCTATTAACACTTCTGAAATTTTATTCTTGATATATTTACAACATCATTTATGTTAAATGATTATGAGTGGCCAGTCTACCTTTTACCAAGCCATACTTTTTCGATAGTATGTATTCTAATGAAGTCTGACAGCGGTGCTCCTTTTAAGTTGATGAAGTTCGTTGTTATAATCCGTTTTCCCTCGCAGGTCCTAGTGTTCTCCTCAGTACTTTCCTTTCGAATGTATCGAATTTGCTTTTGGGATGTTTCTTTCATAACCCATGCTTCACTGCAATAGCATGCTATTGGTCGAATATAAGGATTTTATAGATTCTCATCTTTGTATTTCGGTGGACATTTTTGGACCGAAATATATGGGAGAGGGCAAAATAAGCTCTGTTTTCCTGCGTTATTCCCTTCCGTGGTTCTCCATCTTACAAAAAGTTTAGTTTAAGTTGAAAAGTTTACATTACTTCTAGTATGTAAACTTTTCAACCGTTTCAATGTCATCTTCATGTATAATGTATTGTGGGACTATATTTCTTTACATCTGTATCATTTTGTTTTTTTTCTGTGTTAATTCCCGAACCTAGTCTTTTTGTTTGCGTTTTTAACTCTGCGTATGTTTCCGTCGCTGTTGATGTCAGTAGGTTTACTCGTACACGACTGAGTCGTATGCCAGTTACACGTAGTGCACATTAATGTCATGTTCCATGATTTACTCAAGATCTGTTTGACTGTAAATATTTAATCCAGTGCCGATCTTCCCTGTCGGAAGCCGTCTAATACTCTCCAATAATATTTTTCTGCTATTGGTTGGAACCGCTGGTTTATAATATACGTGAGGACTTTATATGCTGTAGATATCAGAGAAATTCCAAGGTAGTTTTTGCACTGGAGTTTATCTCCTTTCTTATAGATCGGGCATACTATACTTTTTTTCCAGTCGTCGGGTATTTCTCTTCTTGCCATATGTCTTTGATGAGCCGTGTATGTAACTTGCTAGGTGATCGCCACTTACCTTATACAACTCTGCTGGTCTTTCGTCAACTTTCCAGGCTTTATTGTTTTTCTGGGCCTTAATACCTTCCAGAACTTCCTATTTGATTGGAGCACTATGGTGGCCAACGCAGCCAATCGTAAATATTTATAATAGCACCGCTCCATCTGATTAACTTCTTCGTAATGAAGGTGTTGCATTTTAAAATTAGAAAAACTGAAACTAGAGTTGGTTAAAGAAAAGATTCTGCATCTAAAACATCAATCTGGGGATGAGTTCGAGAATTTAAAAATTTAATACCTGTTCGCCTGATTTTATTTTATTTACTGTATATTAGCTATTACAAATAAAAATAAAAATTAAAAAAACATATATATATATAGTGTGATCGCACTAAACAAAACCACTATTGGCTTATAACAATGTAAATAGTATATATATAACATATATAAATATATATATATATATATATATATATTATATATATATATATTATTTACATACATATATATTTACATATTAAAAGAACTCACTACTTACAACTGTGTTCTTCTCTCATTGAGAATGATAAATCTTACATTTCAACTTACATCCAATCCCACTTCTTCTCTACAAAGGAAATGCAATACATTAATCGCATCTTTAGCCTCTTCTAATGAGATTGACCGTAACACAAAGAAAAAACTAACAACATACAATGGGAATATTGCAAAGTTTTATGCTTTACCAAAAATCCATAAACCAACACTATCGGTTCGTCCCATAGTAGCTTCCATTGGAACTCCCGACTGAAAATATCTCAGCTTTTGTTACAGACATACTTACTAATGCATATAATTATGAAATTCAATATTACATCAAAGATTCTTTTGAGATGGTAAATAAATATAATGGTTACATATTACCATCTAATTATGTCCTCGTTAGCCTTGACGTTGTATCCTTATTCAGCAACGTTCATCTAGGAATATGTTTGACATCAATAGAGATCAACTGGGACCGTATTAGAGTTGTTGTTCCATGTCTTATGACAGATTCATCAGTATCGTATAGAATCTTTAATAACACTTACTTCTCTTTTAATGGTAAATTCTATCAACAAACTTTCGGTACCCCCTATGGGAGCAAAGATTTCTCCTATCATTGCAACTTACGTTATGGATTATGTGTTAGAATCAGTCATTTCCTTTACTATCCTTTCAAATTCCATTTATTAAAAAATATGTTGATGACATAATTTTGGCTATACCCAATGACAAGTACATAGAACTATTAGACACCTTTAATAGTTATCGACCCCTACATCCAGTTCACTATAGAGAGGGAAGATGGTAATTGTTTCCGCCCCCTTTCTCGACATAAGGATGATTAGGGAAATCAACAACATTAAAAATAGATTGGTATCAAAAACCGACACATTCTGGTAGATACCTTAACTACCACTCTTACCATTAATAACTCTACCTCAAAGTCAACTTAATCAAACAGATGAAAAATAGAGTAATTAAACTTTCAGATCCTATCATTTCAATACAACAAAACCTACAAATCCTTCTGAAA
The DNA here is from genome assembly GCA_918026665.1 of Diabrotica balteata. Lineage (NCBI taxonomy): Eukaryota > Metazoa > Arthropoda > Insecta > Coleoptera > Chrysomelidae > Diabrotica > Diabrotica balteata. Next base: position 97,069 of record CAKJVB030000042.1, on the reverse strand, counting down.
CTTTTTATTTCAAAATTCTTATCCAACACCATTAGTAAATAAGATTTTGTTTAACACTATCCATAACGAAGATACTTCACCTTCCATCGTGACTAAACAATGCTGATCCTGATGTCTTAAGTAGGAAACCCAGTCTCGGATACTCCTATCAATAAATATTTTTCATTACCCTATTTCAGAGATATCACTCCGGGTTAACAAGGATTCTAAAAAGTTTTGAAAATAGCTTTTCATAATAATAATAATAACATTAAACTTAACCCATTAATGCCCAGTGGCAACTTTATTGACCATGGCTTTTTTTCGGTACAGAAGCCCCCACATGAAAAAAATAGCAGTGCACCCATGGTTTCTGTTTAGTTTGAAGCCTTGTCGACCAGACACGTCAGCCATTTCGCGCAAGTACGTTAACAGTTAAACGTTGTGTGTGCATTTTAATTTACGTTTTGAGTTTTTGTAAATTATCATGGCAGTTGATGAAAAACTGTAAGTAAATACAATTTATTTGATGTTATTTTTAAGTATGTTTGATACTACCATCTAGTATACATTATAAACAAATAACTAGTGCATATATATGTAAAAGAATAGTTTTCACATCTTTGATATCAGTGTGTGGATGACGTTGGCAACTTTAGTTGCCACTGGGCGTTGGTGGGTACAGTTTTAAATGATTACTTTTTGTTGCAGATATACTCGCGGAAAAGACGGAAAGGGATTATTATTCCACGAATTATTAGATGCTTTAGAAGATGATGATGTAACAGTTCCTGATACTATAGTATTATGTCCCCCAGATGAACCGACAGATGCAGAAACAGATAAAGATTCTGATAAGTCCGATGAAGAAGCTACGGGTGATGTTGATCATCTGCCGGCACGAATTCTAAGATCTAAGGTTTTAGTGAAATACGCAGAAGAGGGAAACGAATTAGATGATAGAATTCATAGTGACGATTCTGATAGTTATAATTTCGAGTATTCAGGCCCCAGTACCTCCCGAGAAACTTTTAGACGTAAACGCAAGGCTCCTGTACTAACTACTATGAAAGGTTCACAAAAAACAGTTCGTAAGGCGAAAAAAAATCCTCTAATCTGGAAAAATAATAAAAGCGTATTTACGTCCAAAATACCAGAATTTATTGAAGAATTTCGGCCTACTACCGAAGATTTTCTAAAAGTATCAATCAAATGTCCGTTGGATGCTTTTAGGGCTTATTTCACTGAAGAAGTGTTACATCATATTGTGACAGAAACAAATCGTTACGCTGGTCAGAAATTAGTGCATAATTTGAACGCTACTCAGGAGGAAATTATGTCATTTGTAGGCATTATGCTTTTATCTGGTTACCACCCACTTCCAAACAGAAGATTGTACTGGAAACAAGACCCGATGTTCATTTACCATTAGTTTCCGATTCATTGCGACGGACTCGTTTTGACGAGCTGATGAGTTTTATTCACTTGGCAGATAACCAAACCCAAGATGTCACAGACTCTCTGTATAAAGTTCGTCCATTATTTGATCTCCTAAATCCCATTTTCAAACAAATCTCGACAGGTCCCGAAATTAGCATTGACGAAAGTATGATTCCTTATTATGGAAGGCATCACAATAAACAATTTATAAAAGGTAAGCCAATTCGATTCGGATACAAGTTATGGGTTGCTGCAGATCCTTGTGGGTACGTTTATCATGCTGAACCTTACTGTGGTAGTGCAACACGTTTACCTAAAACCGATTTAGGACAAGGAGGGGATGTTGTTCTGGGCCTCACTGATCACATACAAGTAAAGAAAGGAACGAGACTATATTTTGACAACTTATTTACATCCGTTGGATTGATGAACGAACTGACTGTCAGAGGACTTGGTGGTACTGGTACCTTGAGAGAAAATCGATGCAATGATACCATGAAACTTCCAGAAAAAAGTCAATTCAAAAAAAAATCCCAGAGGACAACTTGCCACATCATCCACAGATCATTTATTATTGGTTCGATGGAATGATAATAGCGTTGTGACTGTGCTTACCAACTGTGACCCAATACATCCAATGAAGAAATCCAATCGTTATAGCAGAAGCGAAAAGAAAAAAATTTCTGTAGATGTTCCTGGGCCTATATCAAACTATAATAGTAATATGGGAGGTGTAGATTTATCTGACCAATTTTTGGCAACATATCGTTGCAGAATACGATCAAAAAAATGGTGGTGGCCGTACTTTTCATGGGCTATAGATATGTGTTGTGTTCAAAGTTGGCTTCTGTATCGTCGTCTTGGTCATGAAATTCCCCTTCTTCACTTTAAACGACAATGCGTTATTCAAATTTTGAAAACATTCGGCACTGCTCCTCATGCACCGGGTGTCAGATCATCATTGCAGTTGAATCACGTATTTCAGAAACCCCAAAAATCACAAATTTATGAAATTACAGTTTTCTGTAATTTTTGGTAGTATATAGGTATACGCACTTAACAGTAAACAGAAACCCCAAAACTCACTAAATTTACATACATTTGTTGCCAGATGAAAATTTCATGTATTGCAGAAACACCAAAACTCCAGGAATTTTGGTGTTTCTAAAATATAATATTTGAACACACTGATTTTTGACATGACAGGTTTTTGTTTTTGAGGTTATGCACATTATTTATTTGTGATCTCTACATATGGTTAGTTGTTATTACAGTAAAAATTAATAATAATTTAAGTAATGGAAATTGAAAATCAGTCTTCAACGCGCAAAAAAAAGCGTGGAATACGTAATATCAGTGAATATAAAAGAGAAGTTATTAAAAACTCTAGAGTTAAAGGGTCTGCCTATAAACGCTGGAGTGGTGTCTTGGCGCCTGAAGTGAACCAAGGACCAGACTGCAAGTAAGCCTTAAAACTTTAAAATATTACTAACTAGCTAGACAATATCTAATATTTTATTATCGTAATTTGAATGATACTTATTTTTAGATGTCGCCAAAAATGCTTTTTACAAATTTCTGAAGAAGCACGCATTCAATTATTCCGAAACTTCAGGAGCCTTAACACCAAGAACGAACAAGATTGTTTGCTACAATCGCTTATTTCAGTCCATGAAGTTGCACGTCGAAGGCGCAAAAAACCAGCTGATATTTCTTGCAAGCCTGATAGACTAGCTTCTTTTAAATATACAATTCAGGGACCAACAGGTACAAATAAAATCTGTAGAAAAGCTTTTATTGCCATTTTTGGCATTACTAATGATCGGTTGCGTCGCTTAACCACGTTAAGACGAGAGGGGCAAGTTCCTATAGATAAACGAGGTAAAAATAAATCTGGCAATGCGAAGTCAGGACTTGTTATAGATTCAATCATACAACATATTGCTTCGTTTCCGGTCAAAACGGCCCATTATACTAGTAGAGAATATAGGTATCTAAATGAAAAATTAAATATTTTTATAATGTATAAGTTGTTTAAAGAGGTTCACCCAGAACAAAACGTTAAATATTCATATTATCAAAAGATTTTTAAAGAACAATTTTCATTATCTTTCGGTCGCCCACAAGTCGACACCTGCTCTACATGTGAAGAGTTAGAAACTAAAATAAAAAGTAAATTCTTAAATGAAACAGCAAAAAGAGTGGCACTGGCAGAAAAAATGGTTCATAAGAAACGGGCAAACAAATTTTATAACAAACTTAAAACCATTTCAGAACTTTGTAAAGTAGATGAGAATGTAGGTGGTATTTGCATTGATTATATGCAAAACCTGCAACTACCAGTTATTCCTGTCCAGGAAACATTCTATTTAAGACAACTTACTGTTAATGTTTTATGTATTCATAATCTGAAAGATGATAAGGTAACATTCTATGTGTATCATGAGGGAACAGGAACTAAAGGGCCTAATGAAGTTGTATCATTTTTATTACATTTTCTTGACAACAATCCAGAATTTAAAAATATTAACCATTTTCACTTCTTTTCTGATGCATGTGCCGCCCAGAACAAGAACCATACAATAGTTAGACTTTTTTCTGCATTAGTTTCAACCAATAGATTCAAAAAGATTGAACAATATTATCCCACACGGGGACATTCATTTCTACCGTGTGATCGGGATTTTTCCGTTCTTAAAAGGAAAATTAAAAAATCAGACAGGATTTATACCTTAAAAGAGTATGTAGAGCTTATCATAACATCTAACAAGAGTTTAAACCGATTTACTGTAGTTTTGCCGAATTCTGATGACATATTGAACTTTAAAGGATGGTGGCCCACGTATTTTAAAAAGACAATGCTCTCCAATGAATCTTTGGGCAGAAATATCCCAAGAGATCAAAAAATTGCTTTTAAAATATCCAACTTTCGACACTTTATTCATTCGAGTGATCACGATGGAATTGTTATTGCAAAAGAGTACATAGATGGCTTGATACATCATTCTTTTCGGCTACGAAATAGCAACAAGGATGTTATTAGTTTCCCTACCAGAAAAGCGTACACCGAAGGACATATTCCTATTAATATCAAGAAGATGCAAGACTTGAGAAAACTGGAAAAGTATCTACCAGATAATGAAGAAGTCAAGGACTTTTACGGAGAAATTTTTAATTTGCCAACATGCGAGGGAGATTCAAATGAAATAATACAACCAGATGAGTGATTACTACTGATATATTATTCTGTATGCCCATATTTTTGAATAAATGTTTATATAAAACTTGTTTTCTTATTTTTACATCTTTGAAAAATGTGTATATTTCAAAAACCCCAAAAATCCACAAAAGTAAAAAAGGAAAAAAAAACATAATATAAAGCTAAAATTCACCACTTTTTATGCAAACTGATTAAAACACATTAATCTCATGATTTTATTACAAAAGCACAACAGGTTTTTAAAAATATTTCATGAAATAAGGTTTTTTCTAATTTCTCAACATTTTATAAAAATGAGTTATGGGGTTTCTGAAATATGTGATTCAGTTTTCAACCAGCTCTTGAAGAAATCCGCAAGGATGTAAACAACATGTGATCGAACAAGGATCTTCAAAGTACCGTCGGTGTAAGATTTGTGGAAGTCGTACTTCCTTCTTATGTTCAAAGTGTCAGATACCTCTCCATCCAGCTAATTGTTTTAAAGTGTTTCATGAGAAATAAATTTTTTTTTCTGTTTTTTTGTACCCTTTAATTCCCAGTGGCAACTAAAGTTGCCAGTCAAAAAATCACTCAATCTGGCAAACAATTTTTTCTCTTCGATAATATTATTTTTAATAATCATTTTCCAACAACGTCCACAAACAAATACAGTGAAATGTTAACTAGGGAATTATGGGCATTAATGGTTAATGTGGCTTGTAGATCAGCCCCTAAACAATTAATAATCTTTATTCGAAGATAAAAGATAAGACTCCCATAGATAGGCTTAGTAATATTGTCTACAACATTCCATGCCTCTCTTGCAACAATTCCTACATCGGCCAAACATCTCAATTATTGAAATCCACGTATTACACTACACAAAAGTGATTCTCGACTTCACCCTGACCGCGTTGCATTAGCCAAACATGTCCATTCTACTGGTCATCACATGGACTATAACGAACACTACAATTCTCCACCGTGAGAGCAATAAATCGAAGAGAGAGTTCATTGAAATGTCTTATATTTTCCTTAACGATTTTTCCATCAATGTTAAGAGTGACATTAAGAATCTAAGCGATATATACCACTTCTTACTTAAATCAGATACCAAGAACAATACAACATCACAGATAACCAACTTGACTGATATATCTATTAACAACTAACCTACTTTAATAATAATTTTCATTAACAAAAAAAAGATAACATTCCCTTGCTTTTCTTAGATACATCTCAATAAGATATTATTACAATAATACATGAACAATATACTAATTAAAAAAGAATTTCAATTAGAAATTCTAAACTAATATCTCCCCAGACTGGATCTAACTTCATCGTTTTACCAATGAGCCTTAACGACATTGATATCAAAAGACTACTTGTAATTGTTTCGGCGCTTGCGTTCTATGAAAACAGAAGCTCACATTCAAACTTAACAACAATTAAAAATTTAGTTATTGCCGACAATTCAAAGAATTACTTCCTTTAAATGTAGTTACATTGGTTTTTCGATTGTCCTTGGGTAAACCTTTGCGTTTTAAGTTCAAAGCTACCATACATTTCCAACGTTCATAAATAAACTTTTTGCACATAGTAACAAAAAAAACACCACTATGTTGTTACTAGCTAAAGTTTTTTAACATCATAACTCGACATTTCTAAAATTTCACGGTAAGGTAAATGTTTTTTATTAGATAATATATGGTAACTAATTATAATTTATTCTCTTTCAGCCCTGAAGAAGCCAAATTCTCTTTGGCGAAAACGTTAGGTGAAATAATTGATACACATTAGAGTTTTTTTTGCAGATTTCCCCAATATTTAAGAGTTTACTATTATATATATATATAATAATATATATATATATATATATATATAAATATATAATATATATAAATATATATATTATATAAAAATCAATAACCCTTCTACCCTAAGGTGTTGGTGTGTAAAGTCTCTTTTAGTTTCCATGTACAAACTTCCTCCAATTCTTCTTGTTGTTTGCCAACCTTCTTCGCTTGCTCCTTGTGACTCCTCTCCTGTCTAGGATGGCGGTAATTTCATCGTCCCAGGTCTTCACGGGTCTGCCCCTCGGTCTTTTCAAGGTTCTTCTCGCTTCCCACACTTGTTTCACTTGGCTTTTTTTATCCATCCTTACCATGTGGTAGTACCATCTCAGTTGGGCTTCTTCGATTTTATTCTCTATTGACTGGACTTTAAGGCGTTCTCTCTATTCATTGTTTCCGTATCCTGTCCATTCTGGTCACCCCTAGTACTCTTCTTAGATACTTCCTTGATATACTTTGCAGTTTATTTTTTAGTCTGGTGGTGAGCGTCCAGCTTTCACATCAAAATGTTAAGATAGGTACAAAAAAACTGTGTTGTAGATAGCTATCTTTGCTTTTTTTGGAAACTTCTTTTTATCGATATATAATGTGCTCTTAATTTGGTATATCCGGAAAGCGTTTGCTATTCTATTATTTATCTCTGCTTCTTGTGTACCCCTACTCTCTAGTTGCACTGGTATTTGAAGGTTTCTACTTGTTGTAAAGTATAGTTATTGATTTTAATGTTTGTATGTTGGTCTGTTTTCCCACATACCATCACTTTCATTAATTCTCAGATTGCGTTTCTCAAGTTATCTCTCCATATTTGGAGGTTTCTCTTAAGTGCGTCTTTGTTTCTTCCAAATACGACATGGTCATCCTGCAAATGCGCACCTCCCCAATCTGTATCATTTCCAGGTTTCTATGTCCAACAAATAATCTCGATGTTTCTTCTCTAGTTTCCTTCATTACATCATCTAGTACAATATTGAACAGGATGGGGCCTAGTACACCTCCTTTCGTAAGCCATCATTGACTCTAAACTCTTCTGATTCCATATTATCTGTTCTTACTCCTGTTTCTTGTGTTCTTGTATAGGCCCATAATAGCTTTTCTGAGTTTGCCGTCTACTTCTCTGTTTCTTAGGCTTTTGTCTATTTCAGTTCGCGGGGTTCCATCAAATGCTTTTTCGAGGTCTATGAAGGCTTGGTATAGTTCCGTGCTTGTATTTCGTGCATTTTGTATTAGATGCTTGAGTGTAAAAATATGATCATAGATGCTTCTTCCCTTCCTGAAACCGCTCTGTGACTGCTCCAGCTTATGGTCTACTTCTTGTAGTAGTCTTTTCTCCAGTACTCGTTCGTAAACTTTGGAAGGGATACTCAGGAGAGTTATACCTCTGTAGTTGCTGCATTCCTCGTCTGTCACCTTTTTTGAAAATGGGTAGAATAACGCCCACTTCCCAGTCTTTTGGGATCTTGTTCTCATTCCATGCTTTATTGCAAACTTTTCTAAGCATTTCATTTCCATTTTCCTCCCATATTTTTTAGCATTTCCGCAGTATCTTATCATAGCCAGCTGCATTTCCTCTTTTGAGCCTGAGTATTATTTCTCTTATTTCTTGTATTGGTATTTCGTTTTGGTTTGGTTCTCAGATGTGTTTTCTTCAGTGTTGTCTATTTCATTATTATAGTCTTTTTGAGTCAGGAGGTCTTCGAAATATTCTCTCCACCTGTTCATAATACTTTCGTTCTCACAGAGGATGTAGCCATCTTTGTTTTTAATTTGTTTTGGTGTTTGTTGTCTGTCTCTCTGTTCTTAGGCTTCTCAGAGTTTTGTAAAATAGTTTTTGGTTAGTGTGTTAGTCTTTCTTCAGCTTATTCTCAAAATCCTCCTAGCTCTTCTTTTTTGCTTTAATCACCATATCTTTTACTTTTTGCCCTATGTTGCTTATATTTTTGATAGCTTTCTGCATTCTGGTTCCCTAGATATTTTTTTCCACGCTAGCTTCTTGGATTTGACCTCTTCTTTTATTTCATTACCCACCAATTCGTAATTGTCTGTTTTTTATTGATTTTAGCTATTCCGCAGATTTGCTTGCCCCCATCTAGGAGAGATTCTTTAAGTTTTTGCCAAGTTTCTTCTAAGTCATAGTTCTGGTTTAAGTGCTTTTGTAGACTATTGTTCACATAGCTTTTGTATTTTCTGTGCTATTTCTTATCTGCTAAATTGTATGACCTAATAACTGCGTTGGTGAGGTTTCTTGGGTTCTGTCTCTTTTTCTTGGTACCTTCTGCGTGCGTTTTTGTTCCACCACCGATACTAGTTCGGGATACTACCAGATAATGGTCGCCATATATTTCTGCTCCCCTTCTGACTTTGTCATCTTTGATACACTGTCTTGAGGGTCTGTTTACCAATACATAGTCAATAATGGACTTTTGTCCTCTACTCTTGACTTCTCTGGTATATTTGTGCACATCTTTGTGTTGAAAAAAGGAATTCATAATTATCAGGTCATTCTCTCTACAAAAGTAGATATAATTCGTTGACCATTAATTGTTTCTTACTTGTTCTCCGTGTTGTCCTAGTACATCCGAGGATTCTTGGTCTTTTACGCCTACCCTCTACCCATTGAGATCGCCAATTATTATTATGTTACCCTTCTGCGCTAACTATGACTCTCTGTCGCCTTTTCCCACAAAAATGCTCCTTGGTGTTCGCTCTTTCAGTATCGTTTGGTCCATATATAACAAATATGTTGACTAGTTTCTTCTCTTCGGTTGTCATTCTAATTTTTAGGATCCTTTCGGTAATACATTCCCAATATTTAATGCTACTAGTTAAGTTTCTATTGATGAGACAACCAACTCCTTCACGTGCTCTTTTCTGACGGAGTGTTCCACTGAGTATTTAAAAAAGGGCCATTTTCCAGAAACTGTGTGTGTGCTCTTACCTTTTCTTTGGTCTCTGTGATCCCTAAGTATGTCTATTTTAGCCTTATTAAATTCTTCTACAAGTTCAGCCTCCTTGCCGTTGAGACCTCTTACGTTCCATGTTCCTATTGTCCATCCTTCAGGTATTCTGATTTTTTGAGTTGCCGTTGTTTTCACACTTTTAATCTCATTGATTACAGTTGTTTTTTGTATTTGTAAGCGTTTCTCCATCTCCTTCTTTTTTAAGTTTCCACACTGGTCTTTGTATAGTGCTTTACTACTATTCATGTCCTTGTTCAATTACCCTGTTTTCGTCGTCGTTTTTCCATTGCTCGTTTTTTATTAGTTTTTTGTTTATCTATCTTATTTTTCTTTATTATTCCATTCCATTCTTCCTTATTTACCCACAATTTATTTGTGCCAATCTTTACGTCGTTGCCTTTATCTATCTCTTCTCGTGCAATCATTCTTACAGTTTTTTGTATTTCTCTTTCTTTCATTGTGGTGTCGTTGTTGATATATATTTTTTCCTTGTGGTTTTTTAGCTTTGCTTGTTCTTCATGACTTTGATTTTTTCTTCCTGATCTTCTAGTTCGATCAGACAGGTTTTTGTTCCCAGCTTGTATGCATCTTTGATTTTAAACCTCAATTCTCATATATGTTTTGAATATACTCAACATCGCCTCTTTTATTACTCTTTGATCATAGGTATCTATTAATATACCATTCAACACTACATTGTTTTTTCCTCCTTTGTTTATCCATAAATTCCATATTGTCCTTGATTTCTTTCAATTCCTCTTTGATTTCTTTGTTTTCCTTCTTTAACTTTTTATTATCTTCGATGAGCTGTTCTATTGCTTCTTTACTGCTCTTTTGGTCGTTCCTTTATCTCTGTGACATCTTTTGCTAACTTGTTCATCATTTCAATTATGGTATCTAGTTTTGATTCATGTTTATTTCCGTGGTGGTTTGTTGATAGCTTTCTATTCTTCGTATGCTCTCCTCTTTCTTCATCTTCGATGTCATCCTCCCTCATTTTTCTTTTATATTCCGTCGTCCGTTACTGAGCTATCTCTCTCCCAATCTTTTCCTTTCTCCAAAAACTTTTTCATTATTCGGCGCCAGGCACTATCTTCCACGTCAACGGTTCAGAGAAGACAGTGTCTACCGTTTATTTTATTGCAACCAGCTAAAATATTGTCGCCTGGATATTTTGCTCACAGTGGCAACGTCGCATAAAAATTGGTGAAGACTTCAGTGAATGTTTTGCTTTTTTATCGCGCTTATCAGTTAACCTCTTCGGTGTATTTTGTGATTAATTGCTTATAATTATAAAGCTTCGACAAAGTACAGTAGAGAAAGAGATGCTACCAGTACATAATATGGAAGAAATTAAAGCACTTATTGGTCTTCTATATTTTGCTGGAGTCTTGCGGTCATCACACCTACATTTGAGAGATCTGTGGGCACAAGACGGAACCGGCGTAGAGATTTTTCGTCTTATTATGGGAATTAATCGATTTCAATTTTGTTGCGAGCGCTTCGCTATTGACGATCTTGATGATAGAGAGGAAACGGAAACAGTACGATAAGCTATCTCCTATAAGAGAATTTTTTGATGGATTTGTTGAGTGATGCAAAGCCAATTATACTCTTAGTGAATTTGTAACAATTGATGAAATGCTTGAGTCATTATCGCGGCAAATGATGGATTTCGACAATATATACCGAATAAACCAGCAAAGTATGGAATCAAAATATTAGCGCTTGTTGATTCCATGTCATATTACACTTATAATCTAGAGTGTATGTTGGGACTCAACCAGATGGGCCCGATAAAGTTGACAATAGCGCCTCTTCAGTCGTACAACGATTAATATAAACCAATTTCTGGAACTGGAAGAAATGTAACTTTCGATAATTGGTTTACGTCGATACCTTTAGCCTTAGATTTACTAAAAAAACACAAACTAACTGTTACGGGCACAATTTGCAAAAATAAAAAAGAAATTCCTGAATTTTTTACTGCAAAGTTAAAGAGCGTAAAGTTACTTCGAGCATTTTGGTTTCACCCAAGACATGACTTTGGTATCCTACAAGCCCAAGCAAAACAAAATAGTTACATTATGTCAACAATGCATTTACAAAGACGAGATTGATCCAGAAAGTGGCGATGCATACAAGCCATCAATGATTACATTTTAACAATGCAACAAAGGGAGGTGTTGATACCGTTGATGACTAAAAGGAACTTACTCTGTGTCACGAAAAAGTTGCCGATGGCCTCTAACATTATTTTTACTTCCTTGAATATATCTGGAATAAATAGCCATATCGTTGCTGACAAAAAAACAATACTCATAGAACTCGCCGAAACTTTTTGAAATCATTAGCAATGATCTCATTACACCGCAACTTGAACGTCGTCGAGAAATGGTATGTTACCAGTAACTATGAGAAGTCGTATAAAAGAAATGTTGGGCATCCAGGAGTATCTACGCCACATAGCCAGTATGACGTTCCAGGCAGATGTCATTTTTGCTCATCGAAAAAGAACAGAAAAACGAAGACCCTATGCGTACAGTGTCAAAAGTATATATGCCGAGAACATACTTCCCAGGTTTGACCTGGTAAGTAAGATTTTTGGTATATATTTAGATTCTACTTCTTTTTTTTTATTAATTAAAACCAAAACTATGTCTACGTCGATTTTGACCGTGCGCGTGTTACAACGTACGTTTTTTGTGCGCGTGTAATGCCGGTTAAAAAAAAACTTTATAACTCCAAGTTATAAGGTTATACTGCGAGTAAAGTGCAGGTTCGGTTGATTGTTTTATGTGGCATGAGGGGCAGGAAAAATGTGGACCTAATGAAATAGGCGATGTCTTCTAAAATATCTGCAACGCAAATCCGAAGAATACCATGGAAATAATTTAAAAAAATTATTTTACTCGTATTTTATTCGGGGAACCAGAAAAACAAATTTGTATTAGCAGCTTACTTTTAGTAGCCAAAAGGAGACAATGTCCTCTCTCATAGAAAAAAATATAAAAAGGAGTCAGGGCCAATTTCAGCACGGGAACAGTACGTAACATTTGTGCAATTGGTAAAGATATCCGGAAAACCTTTACTTACCTTTGCAAACCTCCTTTAATTTTACTAAGGAGTCTTAAAATAATTCTGTAAAGTTAATTAAGGCATGCACGTTTAAAGTTAAAGGAGATCATTTGGATCAATTTTACTATAAGACGTCATTCGGTGACTCTGAATACAGAGCTGTATGTATTAAACTAAGAAAAAATCTATGAATAAGCAATACTGCATCTCTAAATTTTGGGAACGTAAAATTAGAGTGTGCTTTCAAAGCTCCTCTAGAGTTACCTATAAAGATACCAGTATTCTTCGAACTTTCGAAGCTATAGGTAGACTAGACAATAATAAGCGCCTAGTGTCTTTTTTTACTAATTAACTCGATTTTAAATTAGTACAGGTGATTCGAAGTTTGACATTAACTCAGTGTAATAAATAAGTCTATAAGCGCCCTACCTCCACCCCACCCCCATGGGGAAGGCGATTTCCCCAGAGACGCCAATAGGATGATTTAAACTTTTCATGTGTTAGTGATAATACTGAAATGCATTTTAATGAATCCAATTTAACAAAAAATTTTGAAGATTCGACTGCGAAAAATGCAAATAAAACCAGTGACTGTACTACAATCTTGCCAGAACCAGAAACTCTAACAGCACAAAAAGCAGTAGCGATAAAATTTTTCAACGTCAAATCAGATAAGTACAATTTTAAATAGAAAAAACAAACAATGAAAATATTCCGTTTGCATTCCTTAACGGTCGCGCATATTTTGCATAAAAAGTTGTATATATATAAATATATATATATATATAAATATATATATATATATATATAGATATTATTAAAATTAAAGGTATCGGAGAAAACAGAATTAAAGTTTTGTTAAGGTTAATTTCTGATGCAAATAGTTTGGTTAACAATTTAAAGTTAAAAAATGAAAATTTGATAGCTTATATTCCTAATCATCTACTAGAAATTGTATGCCTAATCAGAGATGTTGATACACTATACGATGAAAATTATTTATTAGATAACAGTGAATCTCCCTCCCCCATATTAGGTTTCAAACCAACTTTTAAACTTTTAGAAGGGTTGACACGGAAGGAAAAACTAACTATGACCGAAAAAGACTGTAATAGTCACCTTTAAGGGAAATATTTTACCTAGCTACATTGCAATAAATAGTGTATTTTTTCCTGTTGAAATGTATATTAGCAAAGTCACTCAGTGTCGCAGTAGATAGGCACGTTGCATAAAATGCTAATAAACCAAAAATGAAGATCATAAGTGTCAGAATCATGTACCCATATCCAAGAAATGTCCAAAATATGAACTACAAAAGAAAATCAAAAACGTAATGATTGAGCAAAAAAACTTCTTTTATCGAGGCAAAAACTTACTGTGAATCATCCTTCTCGGGACTTTCACTCATAATAGATATTTTACACTAGAAAATATCGGAAACACTTTTCCTCCCCTGCCAACATTGACACAAAATTCAACCTCTTTTGCTGTCACGCAAGTAATCACACGTCGAAATCAAAATATATCATCAAGTAACACATCACAACCCTCCTCAAGTCAATATAGCATAGCGAAAAAACGAAAATTAATCTTTCCTACCCCACAGTCCCCACATAATGCACATATGTTTCCTTTTAATTTTGGGGCCACTAAACCCCTTCCTACTAAGTTAAACATCCCTAATTGTAAAAATCAACCATATCAGACAGTTCTAGAAACACTTATTTCCAATTACATTTTTAATTTAATTACAAATATTCAAACTGTAGATGATATAAAAAAAATAGTCAAGATAGTATTTAGCATGGAATAAAAACGATTCTAGAGTATATCAGTAATAAATAACATCTTCACACAACTTAAATTATTACAAATTTTGCAATGGAACGCTCGATCCGTTGTTAAGATAAGTATATTACCTATTATAATTTTATTATATTTTATATTCGATATATTGAACCTCGTTAATTTTTCAAACTAGCTTTGGTTTGACTAATTACATATTTTATTTTGTATTAACTGATAGAATTTCAATTATTTTAAATTTAGAAGCTGGGAAAATACGGGCGTGGAACCGGCCGATATAAATGAATGTATAAACAATATTGAAAGGGAATTAAAGATGATTATAATAATATTGATCTAGAAAATCGTTATAGATAAGGCGATAAAAGTCCTTATTTCGTGTTTGTTGAGCACAAAGAAAAAAATCTTTTTCTCAATTAAAATCGGTTACTACCTACTCCCGGATGAAGCAATAAGTAAAGAAGTAGAGGATGTAAAGTCAGTAGGAATAAACCGCGTGAAAGTTATATTTAAAACTTTGGAATCGGCTAATTGTTTAGCTAATTATTATGCCATTAAACAAAATGGTTGATACTTTTTTTACCGATGAGTATCTACTAAATGCATCATTTCCAATAAAAAGTAGTAAGTGTACAAAGAATGAAAAGAAAAATAATAGATTCTGATGGAAATCCTGTTCAGTTAATAGGCAGATGATTGTAATACAATTTCTGGGCCATGAAATTCCACAAAATATACAAATTAATCTTTGCAACTTTGTTGAAGAAAAAAGGTGAACCGGGCTTTAATAAACTTTACAATACCAAAACAGTTCCGTTTGTGTGTAGATGAGCAAATGCGAATGCCGAATAAATCCCACAAGTAAGGATTGAAACTTTTTATTCTCTGTGACTCCTACGGGTTTGCATACCACTTCGAAATTTATACTGGTACTATTGATAACATTGTCCTTCCAGAGGAACCAGATTTGGTACCAACGTAAAATGTTGTGTTTCGGTTAGCAAAAACTATTCGTAATTTTATGAATTTTACTTGTTTATCGGATGATAAACAAGCAGTGGTAATGATGCACTTGGCACTATTCGTCTTGATAGAATTTCTAATTGTAAGTTACCTGCTGAGAAAGATAAACGAGCAATTGATTTAAAAAGAGAGGAATCCAGTGAATACGTCCAAAACTCAAACCTGAGGCAGTACCTACGCTTTATTTGCCTAAATCTAAATCGGCTACCCTTTCTACCATCCAAAAAAAACGGGTACAACGAGCTGAACATAGAGAGTCTAAAGAGATTGTTGAGCAACTTCTAACTAGTACTTCTGGACCAACAACGTAAGTTAAATCTTTATTTTTTATTAATTATTACATTTTATAAAAAAAAAACGAAACCATGTCAAATACTTGGGCCTTATGCTGGATAATATACAATATATATGCTGGATAGTTGCAACAAGGGTAGTAATTTGCTTAGAATAACAACTAGAGTGTGGTGGGGTTGCGTTAGTTCCGTATCCCGTGTTACCAGGACCGTCCAGGAGAATTGCAACACATGGAAATGGACCGCATCAATTACCGAGAATGGAATGGGAAAAACCAAAATATTTTTGTGGATTATCGCAATAATCGCATAACAAGAAATGCCCTCAACCATGACGAGTAGAGGCAGCATTAGCGATAGGTAAAAGAAATAAAAATATTTTGTAGACGGATAATTTAAAGGATCTGAAGAACAGATTCAACGTTCTTACCAGACAAAAGAAAAACGACTTAAATTTACCTGGTTCTTCAAGGGACCTTTAAATGTTCGGCGACCTTAAGGTTTTATACGTTTCCTAAAGATAGTGTGGACAGGAAACTGTGCATAATATCTTGTTGTAGAAAGGATAATTTTAGTTGCAATACTGCAAGAATTTGTTCAAAACAGTTCAAAACTGAACATTTCCAACGAAAATCTACAACAGGAGCTGGTAAATTATGAGTCTAAAAAGTGTCCAAAACTTAAACCTGAGGCAGTAGTACCTACGCTTTATTTGCCTAAATCTAAATCGGCTACCCTTTCAACCATCCAAAAAAAAAACGGGTACAACGAGCTGAACATAGAGAGTCTAAAAAGATTGTTGAGCAACTTCTAACTAGTACTTCTGGACCAACAACGTAAGTTAAATCTATATTTTTTATTAATTATTACATTTTATAAAAAAAAAACGAAACCATGTCAAATACTTGGGCCTTATGCTGGATAATATACAATATATATGCTGGATAGATGCAACAAGGGTAATAATTTCCTTGAAATAACAACTAGAGTGTGGTGGGGTTGCGTTAGTTCCGTATCCCGTGTTACCAGGACCGTCCAGGAGAATTGCAACACATGGAAATGGACCGCATCAATTACCGAGAATGGAATGGGAAAACCAAAATATTTTTGTGGATTTTCGCAATAATCTCATAACAAGAAATGCCCCTCAACCAAGACGATTAGAGGCAGCATTAGCGATAGGTAAAAGAAATAAAAATATTTTGTAGACGGATAATTAAGGATTAAGGATCTGGAGGAAAATTCAACGTTCTTACCAGACAAAAGAAAAACGACTTAAATTTACCTGGTTGTTCAAAGGACCTTTAAATGTTCGGCGACCTTAAGGTTTTATACGTTTCCTAAAGATAGTGTGGACAGGAAACTGTGCATAATATCTTGTTGTAGAAAGGATAACTTTAATTGCAATACTGCAAGAATTTGTTCAAAACATTTCAAAACTGAACATTTCCAACGAAATCTACAACAGGAGCTGGTAAATTATGAGTCTAAAAAGTGTCCAAAACTTAAACCTGAGGCAGTACCTACGCTTTATTTGCCTAAATCTAAATCGGCTACCCTTTCAACCATCCAAAAAAAAAACGGGTACAACGAGCTGAACATAGAGAGTCTAAAAAGATTGTTGAGCAACTTCTAACTAGTACTTCTGGACCAACAACGTAAGTTAAATCTTTATTTTTTATTAATTATTACATTTTATAAAAAAAAACGAAACCATGTCAAATACTTGGGCCTTATGCTGGATAATATACAATATATATGCTGGATAGATGCAACAAGGGTAAGTAATTTCCTTGAAATAACAACTAGAGTGTGGTGGGGTTGCGTTAGTTCCGTATCCCGTGTTACCAGGACCGTCCAGGAGAATTGCAACACATGGAAATGGACCGCATCAATTACCGAGAATGGAATGGGAAAACCAAAATATTTTTGTGGATTATCGCAATAATCGCATAACAAGAAATGCCCCTCAACCAAGACGACTAGAGGCAGCATTAGCGATAGGTAAAAGAAATAAAAATATTTTGTAGACGGATAATTTAAAGGATCTGGAGGACAGATTCAACGTTCTTACCAGACAAAAGAAAAACGACTTAAATTTACCTGGTTGTTCAAAGGACCTTTAAATGTTCGGCGACCTTAAGGTTTTATACGTTTCCTAAAGATAGTGTGGACAGGAAACTGTGCATAATATCTTGTTGTAGAAAGGATAATTTTAATTGCAATACTGCAAGAATTTGTTCAAAACATTCAAAACTGAACATTTCCAACGAAATCTACAACAGGAGCTGGTAAATTATGAGTCTAAAAAGTGTCCAAAACTTAAACCTGAGGCAGTACCTACGCTTTATTTGCCTAAATCTAAATCGGCTACCCTTTCAACCATCCAAAAAAAAACGGGTACAACGAGCTGAACATAGAGAGTCTAAAAAGATTGTTGAGCAACTTCTAACTAGTACTTCTGGACCAACACCGTAAGTTAAATCTATATTTTTTATTATTATTACATTTTATAAAAAAAAACGAAACCATGTCAAATACTTGGGCCTTATTCTGGATAATATACAATATATGCTGGATAGATGCAACAAGGGTAATAATTTCCTTGAAATAACAACTAGAGTGTGGTGGGGTTGCGTTAGTTCCGTATCCCGTGTTACCAGGACCGTCCAGGAGAATTGCAACACATGGAAATGGACCGCATCAATTACCGAGAATGGAATGGGAAAACCAAAATATTTTTGTGGATTTTCGCAATAATCTCATAACAAGAAATGCCCCTCAACCAAGACGATTAGAGGCAGCATTAGCGATAGGTAAAAGAAATAAAAATATTTTGTAGACGGATAATTAAGATTAAGGATCTGGAGGGAAAATTCAACGTTCTTACCAGACAAAAGAAAAACGACTTAAATTTACCTGGTTGTTCAAAGGACCTTTAAATGTTCGGCGACCTTAAGGTTTTATACGTTTCCTAAAGATAGTGTGGACAGGAAACTGTGCATAATATCTTGTTGTAGAAAGGATAATTTTAGTTGCAATACTGCAAGAATTTGTTCAAAACAGTTTCAAAACTGAACATTTCCAACGAAATCTACAACAGGAGCTGGTAAATTATGAGTCTAAAAAGTGTCCAAAACTTAAACCTGAGGCAGTACCTACGCTTTATTTGCCTAAATCTAAATCGGCTACCCTTTCAACCATCCAAAAAAAAACGGGTACAACGAGCTGAACATAGAGAGTCTAAAAAGATTGTTGAGCAACTTCTAACTAGTACTTCTGGACCAACAACGTAAGTTAAATCTTTATTTTTTATTAATTATTACATTTTATAAAAAAAAAACGAAACCATGTCAAATACTTGGGCCTTATGCTGGATAATATACAATATATATGCTGGATAGATGCAACAAGGGTAGTAATTTGCTTAGAATAACAACTAGAGTGTGGTGGGGTTGCGTTAGTTCCGTATCCCGTGTTACCAGGACCGTCCAGGAGAATTGCAACACATGGAAATGGACCGCATCAATTACCGAGAATGGAATGGGAAAACCAAAATATTTTTGTGGATTATCGCAATAATCGCATAACAAGAAATGCCCCTCAACCAAGACGATTAGAGGCAGCATTAGCGATAGGTAAAAGAAATAAAAATATTTTGTAGACGGATAATTTAAAGGATCTGAAGGAACAGATTCAACGTTCTTACCAGACAAAAGAAAAACGACTTAAATTTACCTGGTTGTTCAAAGGACCTTTAAATGTTCGGCGACCTTAAGGTTTTATACGTTTCCTAAAGATAGTGTGGACAGGAAACTGTGCATAATATCTTGTTGTAGAAAGGATAACTTTAATTGCAATACTGCAAGAATTTGTTCAAAACATTTCAAAACTGAACATTTCCAACGAAATCTACAACAGGAGCTGGTAAATTATGAGTCTAAAAAGTGTCCAAAACTTAAACCTGAGGCAGTACCTACGCTTTATTTGCCTAAATCTAAATCGGCTACCCTTTCAACCATCCAAAAAAAAAACGGGTACAACGAGCTGAACATAGAGAGTCTAAAAAGATTGTTGAGCAACTTCTAACTAGTACTTCTGGACCAACAACGTAAGTTAAATCTTTATTTTTTATTAATTATTACATTTTATAAAAAAAACGAAACCATGTCAAATACTTGGGCCTTATGCTGGATAATATACAATATATATGCTGGATAGTTGCAACAAGGGTAGTAATTTGCTTAGAATAACAACTAGAGTGTGGTGGGGTTGCGTTAGTTCCGTATCCCGTGTTACCAGGACCGTCCAGGAGAATTGCAACACATGGAAATGGACCGCATCAATTACCGAGAATGGAATGGGAAAACCAAAATATTTTTGTGGATTATCGCAATAATCGCATAACAAGAAATGCCCCTCAACCAAGACGACTAGAGGCAGCATTAGCGATAGGTAAAAGAAATAAAAATATTTTGTAGACGGATAATTTAAAGGATCTGAGGAAAGATTCAACGTTCTTACCAGACAAAAGAAAAACGACTTAAATTTACCTGGTTCTTCAAGGGACCTTTAAATGTTCGGCGACCTTAAGGTTTTATACGTTTCCTAAAGATAGTGTGGACAGGAAACTGTGCATAATATCTTGTTGTAGAAAGGATAATTTTAGTTGCAATACTGCAAGAATTTGTTCAAAACAGTTAAAAACTGAACATTTCCAACGAAATCTACAACAGGAGCTGGTAAATTATGAGTCTAAAAGTGTCCAAAACTTAAACCTGAGGCAGTACCTACGCTTTATTTGCCTAAATCTAAATCGGCTACCCTTTCAACCATCCAAAAAAAAAACGGGTACAACGAGCTGAACATAGAGAGTCTAAAAAGATTGTTGAGCAACTTCTAACTAGTACTTCTGGACCAACACCGTAAGTTAAATCTATATTTTTTATTATTACATTTTATAAAAAAAAAAACGAAACCATGTCAAATACTTGGGCCTTATTCTGGATAATATACAATATATGCTGGATAGATGCAACAAGGGTAATAATTTCCTTGAAATAACAACTAGAGTGTGGTGGGGTTGCGTTAGTTCCGTATCCCGTGTTACCAGGACCGTCCAGGAGAATTGCAACACATGGAAATGGACCGCATCAATTACCGAGAATGGAATGGGAAAACCAAAATATTTTTGTGGATTTTCGCAATAATCTCATAACAAGAAATGCCCCTCAACCAAGACGATTAGAGGCAGCATTAGCGATAGGTAAAAGAAATAAAAATATTTTGTAGACGGATAATTAAGGATTAAGGATCTGGAGGGAAAATTCAACGTTCTTACCAGACAAAAGAAAAACGACTTAAATTTACCTGGTTGTTCAAAGGACCTTTAAATGTTCGGCGACCTTAAGGTTTTATACGTTTCCTAAAGATAGTGTGGACAGGAAACTGTGCATAATATCTTGTTGTAGAAAGGATAACTTTAATTGCAATACTGCAAGAATTTGTTCAAAACATTTCAAAACTGAACATTTCCAACGAAATCTACAACAGGAGCTGGTAAATTATGAGTCTAAAAAGTGTCCAAAACTTAAACCTGAGGCAGTACCTACGCTTTATTTGCCTAAATCTAAATCGGCTACCCTTTCAACCATCCAAAAAAAAAACGGGTACAACGAGCTGAACATAGAGAGTCTAAAAAGATTGTTGAGCAACTTCTAACTAGTACTTCTGGACCAACAACGTAAGTTAAATCTTTATTTTTTATTAATTATTACATTTTATAAAAAAAACGAAACCATGTCAAATACTTGGGCCTTATGCTGGATAATATACAATATATATGCTGGATAGTTGCAACAAGGGTAGTAATTTGCTTAGAATAACAACTAGAGTGTGGTGGGGTTGCGTTAGTTCGTATCCCGTGTTACCAGGACCGTCCAGGAGAATTGCAACACATGGAAATGGACCGCATCAATTACCGAGAATGGAATGGGAAAACCAAAATATTTTTGTGGATTATCGCAATAATCGCATAACAAGAAATGCCCCTCAACCAAGACGAGTAGAGGCAGCATTAGCGATAGGTAAAAGAAATAAAAATATTTTGTAGACGGATAATTTAAAGGATCTGAAGAACAGATTCAACGTTCTTACCAGACAAAAGAAAAACGACTTAAATTTACCTGGTTCTTCAAGGGACCTTTAAATGTTCGGCGACCTTAAGGTTTTATACGTTTCCTAAAGATAGTGTGGACAGGAAACTGTGCATAATATCTTGTTGTAGAAAGGATAATTTTAGTTGCAATACTGCAAGAATTTGTTCAAAACAGTTCAAAACTGAACATTTCCAACGAAATCTACAACAGGAGCTGGTAAATTATGAGTCTAAAAGTGTCCAAAACTTAAACCTGAGGCAGTACCTACGCTTTATTTGCCTAAATCTAAATCGGCTACCCTTTCAACCATCCAAAAAAAAACGGGTACAACGAGCTGAACATAGAGAGTCTAAAAAGATTGTTGAGCAACTTCTAACTAGTACTTCTGGACCAACAACGTAAGTTAAATCTATATTTTTTATTATTACATTTTATAAAAAAAAAACGAAACCATGTCAAATACTTGGGCCTTATGCTGGATAATATACAATATATGCTGGATAGTTGCAACAAGGGTAATAATTTCCTTGAAATAACAACTAGAGTGTGGTGGGGTTGCGTTAGTTCCGTATCCCGTGTTACCAGGACCGTCCAGGAGAATTGCAACACATGGAAATGGACCGCATCAATTACCGCGAATGGAATGGGAAAACCAAAATATTTTTGTGGATTATCGCAATAATCGCATAACAAGAAATGCCCCTCAACCAAGACGACTAGAGGCAGCATTAGCGATAGGTAAAAGAAATAAAAATATTTTGTAGACGGATAATTTAAAGGATCTGGAGGGAAAATTCAACGTTCTTACCAGACAAAAGAAAAACGACTTAAATTTACCTGGTTGTTCAAAGGACCTTTAAATGTTCGGCGACCTTAAGGTTTTATACGTTTCCTAAAGATAGTGTGGACAGGAAACTGTGCATAATATCTTGTTGTAGAAAGGATAATTTTAGTTGCAATACTGCAAGAATTTGTTCAAAACATTTCAAAACTGAACATTTCCAACGAAATCTACAACAGGAGCTGGTAAATTATGAGTCTAAAAAGTGTCCAAAACTTAAACCTGAGGCAGTACCTACGCTTTATTTGCCTAAATCTAAATCGGCTACCCTTTCAACCATCCAAAAAAAAAACGGTACAACGAGCTGAACATAGAGAGTCTAAAAAGATTGTTGAGCAACTTCTAACTAGTACTTCTGGACCAACAACGTAAGTTAAATCTTTATTTTTTATTAATTATTACATTTTATAAAAAAAAACGAAACCATGTCAAATACTTGGGCCTTATTCTGGATAATATACAATATATGCTGGATAGATGCAACAAGGGTAATAATTTCCTTGAAATAACAACTAGAGTGTGGTGGGGTTGCGTTAGTTCCGTATCCCGTGTTACCAGGACCGTCCAGGAGAATTGCAACACATGGAAATGGACCGCATCAATTACCGAGAATGGAATGGGAAAACCAAAATATTTTTGTGGATTATCGCAATAATCGCATAACAAGAAATGCCCCTCAACCAAGACGACTAGAGGCAGCATTAGCGATAGGTAAAAGAAATAAAAATATTTTGTAGACGGATAATTTGATTAAGGATCTGGAGGAACAATTCAACGTTCTTACCAGACAAAAGAAAAACGACTTAAATTTACCTGGTTGTTCAAGGGACCTTTAAATGTTCGGCGACCTTAAGGTTTTATACGTTTCCTAAAGATAGTGTGGACAGGAAACTGTGCATAATATCTTGTTGTAGAAAGGATAACTTTAATTGCAATACTGCAAGAATTTGTTCAAAACATTTCAAAACTGAACATTTCCAACGAAATCTACAACAGGAGCTGGTAAATTATGAGTCTAAAAAGTGTCCAAAACTTAAACCTGAGGCAGTACCTACGCTTTATTTGCCTAAATCTAAATCGGCTACCCTTTCAACCATCCAAAAAAAAACGGGTACAACGAGCTGAACATAGAGAGTCTAAAAAGATTGTTGAGCAACTTCTAACTAGTACTTCTGGACCAACAACGTAAGTTAAATCTTTATTTTTTATTAATTATTACATTTTATAAAAAAAAACGAAACCATGTCAAATACTTGGGCCTTATGCTGGATAATATACAATATATATGCTGGATAGTTGCAACAAGGGTAGTAATTTGCTTAGAATAACAACTAGAGTGTGGTGGGGTTGCGTTAGTTCTGTATCCCGTGTTACCAGGACCGTCCAGGAGAATTGCAACACATGGAAATGGACCGCATCAATTACCGAGAATGGAATGGGAAAAACCAAAATATTTTTGTGGATTATCGCAATAATCGCATAACAAGAAATGCCCCTCAACCAAGACGAGTAGAGGCAGCATTAGCGATAGGTAAAAGAAATAAAAATATTTTGTAGACGGATAATTTAAAGGATCTGAAGAACAGATTCAACGTTCTTACCAGACAAAAGAAAAACGACTTAAATTTACCTGGTTCTTCAAGGGACCTTTAAATGTTCGGCGACCTTAAGGTTTTATACGTTTCCTAAAGATAGTGTGGACAGGAAACTGTGCATAATATCTTGTTGTAGAAAGGATAATTTTAGTTGCAATACTGCAAGAATTTGTTCAAAACAGTTAAAAACTGAACATTTCCAACGAAATCTACAACAGGAGCTGGTAAATTATGAGTCTAAAAGTGTCCAAAACTTAAACCTGAGGCAGTACCTACGCTTTATTTGCCTAAATCTAAATCGGCTACCCTTTCAACCATCCAAAAAAAAACGGGTACAACGAGCTGAACATAGAGAGTCTAAAAAGATTGTTGAGCAACTTCTAACTAGTACTTCTGGACCAACACCGTAAGTTAAATCTATATTTTTTATTATTACATTTTATAAAAAAAAACGAAACCATGTCAAATACTTGGGCCTTATGCTGGATAATATACAATATATGCTGGATAGATGCAACAAGGGTAATAATTTCCTTGAAATAACAACTAGAGTGTGGTGGGGTTGCGTTAGTTCCGTATTCCGTGTTACCAGGACCGTCCAGGAGAATTGCAACACATGGAAATGGACCGCATCAATTACCGAGAATGGAATGGGAAAACCAAAATATTTTTGTGGATTTTCGCAATAATCTCATAACAAGAAATGCCCCTCAACCAAGACGATTAGAGGCAGCATTAGCGATAGGTAAAAGAAATAAAAATATTTTGTAGACGGATAATTAAGGATTAAGGATCTGGAGGGAAAATTCAACGTTCTTACCAGACAAAAGAAAAACGACTTAAATTTACCTGGTTGTTCAAAGGACCTTTAAATGTTCGGCGACCTTAAGGTTTTATACGTTTCCTAAAGATAGTGTGGACAGGAAACTGTGCATAATATCTTGTTGTAGAAAGGATAACTTTAATTGCAATACTGCAAGAATTTGTTCAAAACATTTCAAAACTGAACATTTCCAACGAAATCTACAACAGGAGCTGGTAAATTATGAGTCTAAAAAGTGTCCAAAACTTAAACCTGAGGCAGTACCTACGCTTTATTTGCCTAAATCTAAATCGGCTACCCTTTCAACCATCCAAAAAAAAACGGGTACAACGAGCTGAACATAGAGAGTCTAAAAAGATTGTTGAGCAACTTCTAACTAGTACTTCTGGACCAACAACGTAAGTTAAATCTTTATTTTTTATTAATTATTACATTTTATAAAAAAAAACGAAACCATGTCAAATACTTGGGCCTTATGCTGGATAATATACAATATATATGCTGGATAGTTGCAACAAGGGTAGTAATTTGCTTAGAATAACAACTAGAGTGTGGTGGGGTTGCGTTAGTTCCGTATCCCGTGTTACCAGGACCGTCCAGGAGAATTGCAACACATGGAAATGGACCGCATCAATTACCGAGAATGGAATGGGAAAACCAAAATATTTTTGTGGATTATCGCAATAATCGCATAACAAGAAATGCCCCTCAACCAAGACGAGTAGAGGCAGCATTAGCGATAGGTAAAAGAAATAAAAATATTTTGTAGACGGATAATTTAAAGGATCTGAAGAACAGATTCAACGTTCTTACCAGACAAAAGAAAAACGACTTAAATTTACCTGGTTCTTCAAGGGACCTTTAAATGTTCGGCGACCTTAAGGTTTTATACGTTTCCTAAAGATAGTGTGGACAGGAAACTGTGCATAATATCTTGTTGTAGAAAGGATAATTTTAGTTGCAATACTGCAAGAATTTGTTCAAAACAGTTCAAAACTGAACATTTCCAACGAAATCTACAACAGGAGCTGGTAAATTATGAGTCTAAAAAGTGTCCAAAACTTAAACCTGAGGCAGTACCTACGCTTTATTTGCCTAAATCTAAATCGGCTACCCTTTCAACCATCCAAAAAAAAACGGGTACAACGAGCTGAACATAGAGAGTCTAAAAAGATTGTTGAGCAACTTCTAACTAGTACTTCTGGACCAACAACGTAAGTTAAATCTATATTTTTTATTATTACATTTTATAAAAAAAAAACGAAACCATGTCAAATACTTGGGCCTTATGCTGGATAATATACAATATATGCTGGATAGATGCAACAAGGGTAATAATTTCCTTGAAATAACAACTAGAGTGTGGTGGGGTTGCGTTAGTTCCGTATCCCGTGTTACCAGGACCGTCCAGGAGAATTGCAACACATGGAAATGGACCGCATCAATTACCGAGAATGGAATGGGAAAACCAAAATATTTTTGTGGATTTTCGCAATAATCTCATAACAAGAAATGCCCCTCAACCAAGACGATTAGAGGCAGCATTAGCGATAGGTAAAAGAAATAAAAATATTTTGTAGACGGATAATTAAGGATTAAGGATCTGGAGGGAAAATTCAACGTTCTTACCAGACAAAAGAAAAACGACTTAAATTTACCTGGTTGTTCAAAGGACCTTTAAATGTTTGGCGACCTTAAGGTTTTATACGTTTCCTAAAGATAGTGTGGACAGGAAACTGTGCATAATATCTTGTTGTAGAAAGGATAACTTTAATTGCAATACTGCAAGAATTTGTTCAAAACATTTCAAAACTGAACATTTCCAACGAAATCTACAACAGGAGCTGGTAAATTATGAGTCTAAAAAGTGTCCAAAACTTAAACCTGAGGCAGTACCTACGCTTTATTTGCCTAAATCTAAATCGGCTACCCTTTCAGCCATCAAAAAAAAAATGGGTACAACGAGCTGACCATAGAGAGTAGAAAAAGATTGTTGAGCAACTTCTAACTAGTACTTCTGGACCAACAACGTAAGTTAAATATTTATTTTTTATTAATTATTACATTTTATAAAAAAAAAACGAAACCATGTCAAATACTTGGGCCTTATGCTGGATAATATACAATATATATGCTGGATAGATGCAACAAGGGTAATAATTTCCTTGAAATAACAACTAGAGTGTGGTGGGGTTGCGTTAGTTCCGTATCCCGTGTTACCAGGACCGTCCAGGAGAATTGCAACACATGGAAATGGACCGCATCAATTACCGCGAATGGAGTGGGAAAACCAAAATATTTTTGTGGATTATCGCAATAATCGCATAACAAGAAATGCCCCTCAACCAAGACGACTAGAGGCAGCATTAGGCAGCAGAACCCCACTTAATCCATGAACCAGCAGATAGCGCAGAGCAAGAGCCATAAATTGAAGCTTATATTAGCGATAGGTAAAGAAATAAAAATATTTTGTAGACGGATAATTTAAAGGATCTGGAGGAAAATTCAACGTTCTTACCAGACTAAAGAAAAACGACTTAAATTTACCTGGTTGTTCAAAGGACACTTAAATGTTCGGCGACCTTAAGGTTTTATACGTTTCCTAAAGATAGTGTGGACAGGAAACTGTGCATAATATCTTGTTGTAGAAAGGATAATTTTAATTGCAATACTGCAAGAATTTGTTCAAAACATTTCAAAACTGAACATTTCCAACGAAATCTACAACAGGAGCTGGTAAATTATGAGTCTAAAAAGTGTCCAAAACTTAAACCTGAGGCAGCACCTGCGCTTTATTGGCCTAAATCTAAATCGGCTACCCTTTCAACCATCCAAAAAAAAACGGGTACAACGAGCTGAACATAGAGAGTATAAAAAGATTGTTGAGCAACTTCTAACTAGTACTTCTGGACCAACAACGTAAGTTAAATCTTTATTTTTTATTAATTATTACATTTTATAAAAAAAAACGAAACCATGTCAAATACTTGGGCCTTATGCTGGATAATATACAATATATGCTGGATAGATGCAACAAGGGTAATAATTTCCTTGAAATAACAACTAGAGTGTGGTGGGGTTGCGTTAGTTCCGTATCCCGTGTTACCAGGACCGTCCAGGAGAATTGCAACACATGGAAATGGACCGCATCAATTACCGAGAATGGAATGGGAAAACCAAAATATTTTTGTGGATTATCGCAATAATCGCATAACAAGAAATGCCCCTCAACCAAGACGACTAGAGGCAGCATTAGCGATAGGTAAAAGAAATAAAAATATTTTGTAGACGGATAATTTAAAGGATCTGAAGAACAGATTCAACGTTCTTACCAGACAAAAGAAAAACGACTTAAATTTACCTGGTTCTTCAAGGGACCTTTAAATGTTCGGCGACCTTAAGGTTTTATACGTTTCCTAAAGATAGTGTGGACAGGAAACTGTGCATAATATCTTGTTGTAGAAAGGATAATTTTAGTTGCAATACTGCAAGAATTTGTTCAAAACAGTTCAAAACTGAACATTTCCAACGAAATCTACAACAGGAGCTGGTAAATTATGAGTCTAAAAAGTGTCCAAAACTTAAACCTGAGGCAGTACCTACGCTTTATTTGCCTAAATCTAAATCGGCTACCCTTTCAACCATCCAAAAAAAAAACGGGTACAACGAGCTGAACATAGAGAGTCTAAAAAGATTGTTGAGCAACTTCTAACTAGTACTTCTGGACCAACAACGTAAGTTAAATCTTTATTTTTTATTAATTATTACATTTTATAAAAAAAAACGAAACCATGTCAAATACTTGGGCCTTATTCTGGATAATATACAATATATGCTGGATAGATGCAACAAGGGTAATAATTTCCTTGAAATAACAACTAGAGTGTGGTGGGGTTGCGTTAGTTCCGTATCCCGTGTTACCAGGACCGTCCAGGAGAATTGCAACACATGGAAATGGACCGCATCAATTACCGAGAATGGAATGGGAAAACCAAAATATTTTTGTGGATTATCGCAATAATCGCATAACAAGAAATGCCCCTCAACCAAGACGACTAGAGGCAGCATTAGCGATAGGTAAAAGAAATAAAAATATTTTGTAGACGGATAATTTAAAGGATCTGAAGGAACAGATTCAACGTTCTTACCAGACAAAAGAAAAACGACTTAAATTTACCTGGTTGTTCAAAGGACCTTTAAATGTTCGGCGACCTTAAGGTTTGTATACGTTTCCTAAAGATAGTGTGGACAGGAAACTGTGCATAATATCTTGTTGTAGAAAGGATAACTTTAATTGCAATACTGCAAGAATTTGTTCAAAACATTTCAAAACTGAACATTTCCAACGAAATCTACAACAGGAGCTGGTAAATTATGAGTCTAAAAAGTGTCCAAAACTTAAACCTGAGGCAGTACCTACGCTTTATTTGCCTAAATCTAAATCGGCTACCCTTTCAACCATCCAAAAAAAAACGGGTACAACGAGCTGAACATAGAGAGTCTAAAAAGATTGTTGAGCAACTTCTAACTAGTACTTCTGGACCAACAACGTAAGTTAAATCTTTATTTTTTATTATTATTACATTTTATAAAAAAAAACGAAACCATGCCAAATACTTGGGCCTTATGCTGGATAATATACAATATATGCTGGATAGCTTGGGAAAAATAAAACTTGGGAAAAATAAAACTTGGGAGTTGGTGTTTCCTCCAAATGAGCTGGTTATAATAGACTCCAGGTGGGTATTTACACAGAAAAAAACAAATGAAAAGATTTTCAAAAACGCTCCAAGAGGTTATAAACAAGAACATGATCCAGATGTAGATATTTACACTCCAGTGGCCAGAATGATAACATTAAGTGCACTATTGGTATTAGCTTTTAAAACAGATTCAGAAATACATCAAATGGATGTGAAGTCTGCTTTTTTAAATGGAGAAGTGAAGGATCCTGTTTATATGCAACCACCTCCTGGACTTTCACAAGTTAAGCAAGGTTATGTGTGTCAACTCGGGAAACCTTTATATAGATTAAAACAAAGCCCTAAGTGTTGGTATGATCGGTTACATTTATTTTTACTTGATAATAATTTCAGAAGATCTATTGTAGATCCCTGTCTATATATAAAATGTAATACTTACTTACTAATTTGGGTGGATCATTTAATAATAATATCTAATGTCATCGATGTAAATAACATAAAAGAGCAATTATCATCAGAATTTGAACTGAAAGATTTAACTAATAATTCAAATAAAAATGTGTTTCTGGGTATTGAAATTGAAAAGAAAGGTAATTTTTTTATTAATTTCATAATTTTACAGAAAAATTTAACTGGAAAAGTTTTAAACCGATTTAATATGAATTATTGTAAAACCCTTGGATCTGGCTATCCAACCAAAATTAAATTAAAATAAAAATGAGAATCTCCCTATTGTGCCTTATAAACAACTTATTGGATCACTTATGTACATTATAGGAACAAGACCACATTTATGTTTTACAGTAATGTATTTTAGTAAATTTCAAAACTGTTTTGGTAGCAACCATTGGCATCACTTAAAAATGTTTTGAGATATTTAAAGAAAACTGAGAATTTTGTTCCAAGATATGTAAAATCTAATAACACTGTCATAAGTATTGATGCTTTTGTAGACTCTGATTTTGCTTACAATATTATTGATCGGAACAGTGTAGTGGATTTGTCTTGAATTTTAACAGTAATATTTATTTTCTGGAAATCAAAGAAACAGTCAGTTGTAGCAATTTCTAGTACTGAGGTAGAATATGTTGGTTTGTCAAACTGTCTAACTAAGTGTCTCTTTCTTGAACCGTTTCTAGAAGATATGATTTTTGTTCAAAGTTCCTCGGATAAGCATGTGATTTTGAAAATTTTCGGGATTTGTATGTTGTAAACCCAAAATGGTTTAGAAGCATGGAAATAACTTCAATAACATTGTGGAGTTCATTTGGATTGCCGTCGTACTCTGGTACGATAAAAAGGTCTTTATTAACATCAAAAATAGGTGCCATATTAGAGTTATTTGAAATGGATGCTGGTGTAATAATTATAGAAGGTATTTCAAACGAATTTTTGGACTTAAAAATAATATATATGATCAACTAAATGTAAATCTGGTTTAATATTTTCACTAAATTCTATAGTAGATTCAAAAATTGTTAAAAGAAAACCGCTTATTCTAAAGGATGATAATTGTGAAATAATATTAGAATTAGAAATAAGATGAAATTTGCTTACAGGTATAGGATGATGCTTGGATGCATTCCTTTGTGGTACAAGTTCCTTTTCTTCTTTGAGTTTCTTTTCAGCTATCTTCATAAATATGTTGATGTGCCAATTTGCCTGGAATCCGTGGGTTAAACAGCTGCAGTTTTCCCTGAATTTGGGTTCGGTAGCGGGTAAACGTTTGAAAACGACGAGGATCTTCTGGAGACTCCCACTAACCCACTGAATGCGCCACTTAAGGGTTGTCACTCCCGAAGGTACTTTTTAAAAGGCCCTTTTAAGTGTATAACTAACAGAGTAACAGTACTTTACTTAATATAATTACAATTGACTTTAAAATATAAATTTACAGTATTTATAAGAAATTAATTGATGACGACCTGTCTGAAATATGTGTCGAAACTGCTGATTGTCTGGACTATTAAACTGCAATACCGCGACAATCGGGGCTATTGTACCGTAATTCATTCCTCACCCTAGCTGTACAAGCTCAGTTTATAATATTGACATTACTTCAGTTACTAGTGAAAATAATTTGATTATAATACCGTCTCAAATTGAAAAAGAATACATTCCTCCAGTTACGAGTGAAAATCATTTGATTATACTACCATCACAAATTGAAAAAGACTTCCAAATCGCTAATATTTAATTTCAAAGGACATAAATAGTTCAGCCACTCAATCATTCGACATAATAAATCATGAACCGAACCAATATTTACTTCAAGCTATTTCTAATACTCCAGATGAAACGCCAAGCATTATAGACAATATTCACGCTCCGAATGGAAGCATACTACCTCTTGTTAATTCCAGTCATCAAGTTGTATTCAATCCACCTATATCAGATGATAGTGATACAGAACATAAACTTGTCCCTTATTCTGATTCTGACTCAGACTTGCTTTCTGAAATAAGAAAAAGTAATAAACAAAAGACATGGTTACAAGTCAATAAAAAAAGAATGGTTTTCGGAAAAGAATAAGGACAGAAGATAATGTGGTACAAGCTATTATGGAAGAAAGAAGACTACTATTAATTACATGAAACCAAAAGAGGCTTATTCCATCAAACTAAGATGCACTTGTAAAATCGGAAAGTACAGTACTTTAAAATGTGAAACCCTAGATGAAAATTTAATAAAGGATATTTTTAAACAATTTTGGAGTTTTACTTTGGGAGAAAAAACCCTCGGGACAATGCGACCACGAAATAAGACACAAAAGAGGTAACAAAGAGAGCTAATACATTTATTTATCATTTAAAAGTTAATAATGAAAACGTTAAGGTATGTCGAACGATGTTTTTGAACACTTTAGATCTAGAAAGGTGGACCGTAAAAACCTGGAAAAAGGACTTCACAATGCAGCCTCCTAGTATATTGAGGCGTCACAATCAACCATCTAAATCGGTGGCTTCGCAACCCAAACAATCATTATTTCAATTTTTGGATTCTCTTCCTGTAATGGAGGCGCATTATTGTCGAGCAACATTTTAAAAGTTATATTTATAGCCAGAATGGAAATCGAAAGAAAGTCTTGATCAGTTTTACGTTAACAATTCGTGCAAAAACCAAAATATAAAACTTCTTTCCATAGCCTTGTTTTCAAATGAATTTGCAGGCAAAATTTTTTGCACTATTCAGACCTAAAAAAGACTAGTGCGAGAAATGCACCTGTTATAAAGTAGCGACAATTACAGTAGAACAACACAGAGACCATATTGAGAAAGTGAACCAAGCCAGAGTAGAAAAAGATAAAGACAAGAAGGAGAAAACTATGTCTTTGCCGTTGATTTGCAAGCAGTGTTAATGGCACCTAAATCGAATGTTAGTACACTGTAAATATGTTAATATTATTGATAGACATAATCAAATCCATCGAATAGGAAAGTGATCGGATCCATATGTATCTTGTATAACAGTCCAGTAAAAAGTTGAGCATAAATTGGAAGATAAAATGGTGAGATCTACAGCTGATTTGGCATGACCTGGAGGAGTAGCCCTAGTAGCCGATCCATCGTTTACGATAATTAAATGAGGAAAAGAATCCAAGGCTTCCACTAATATATTACCCTCTGAAGAACAGGCATTTGATCCCCATAATCCGTGGTGCACATTAATATCCCCAGAAATAATACAGTCATTGTTAATTTGTGAAAAAAGGTTGACATAATCTTGCACTGATACTTTTGTTTTTACTGGTCGGTATAAACTTAAAATCGTATACTTTTTCTTGTCAATACTAACGTTTACGCCACAAACCTCCAAGTTTTGATTGAAATTATTAACAAATGAAATAGGTTCGTAATTGATGTTATTTGATATAAGTATAGCTACTCCACCATATCCGTAGCTCTACTTTTCCTTACTAAACTGCTATATCAAAATGTTCTTCAAGAAGTAACTGATGTAAAGAATATTTGTTAGCGTTAAGTGATCGAATATTCCACTGAATAATTTTAATACCTTTGATAGCCATAAATTTTAAATAAAAATGTTATTAACAACTTCTTTAACTTTGTTCTCGAATTCAATGTCATTGACTTTAAGATTAGGAGCCATATTTGGAGAAGCATTAACAAAATCTTGAAAGCTTTGTTTAATAAAATTTTTAAGGGTAACACTAAGCTGAGTGATAAATTTACTAAATTCATCTACAGGTTCAGGTTGTCCAAATTGGAATACGGGACCAGCACAGAAACTAGTCGGAAACTCTCTACAAATAGGAGGGAATTAATAGTAGTGTCGCTATTTTTTTTGGGGGGGGGGCTAACTACCGGGGATGAATGACGTTTGGGAATACTTGTTATTCTTATGAACTGTACCAGAATTGAACTGACGAGAAGAATCAAATTTTAGTGGGGGAAATTCCGTATCAGAGTTGATTAACGGTGCAAATCTATTCTTCTGAACTAGGCTCGAATAACCTGGATTATCAGATATTTTCTGAGCTTCCTTAAACGAAATGTTCAAGTTAGCCATAGTTTCTTTCGTTTTCCTCTACTTAAGATATTCAGGACATTCCCTGAAGATTGATTCGTGACCACTATTTTGACAATGCACGCAAAAAGTATTACATTTTTCAGGACAATCTTTATTTTCTTCCTTCCCACATTTTTTGCACCTTTTTTTTATTTACATTGAGTAGCCGAATGACCATAACGCAAACACTGGTAACATTGCATGACCGGACTGACAAATACCTCGACCGGGCATCTAACTTTATTAATGTAGATGAATTGAGGAATTAATTTGCCCGCAAAAGTAACAATAATCATCTGTCTTGGGACTCTCTCCGATATACCGTCTTTTTGTATTAATCTAGTCATTCTTTGAACTTTTTTAACCATTACATTCGATTTTATAATATTTAAGAGTTTATTTTCACTTATAGTAGTGTCAACAGCGCGAACTAAACCTCTTTTTTCTGTCAAATAATTAGGTATAAATGCAATTAAATTTATTTTTTTCAAAAAAAGATTCTTCTACCAGCCTATTTGCAACCAATCCCGAATCTACTTCGATTTTAATTCTATTCCTGCCAACACTAACAATTTCAGTTATATTTTTATCGTAATCCGCGAGAGAACTTAATTTTTCTCCTATTTTCATAGGATGAAGACGACCTAAGTTTAAATCATTATGTTGAACAAAAATAAAATACGGCCCCGTATCAGTATTGCTAAATCGATTTGTAGTATTTAAAACCTGACTTGATTGTTTATATTGTTGAGTTGTAGACGGCAAGTTTTTATTGCCATCATTAACAATAGATTTAATATTGGAATTATTAATAATAGAATCATCGGAAATCAAAACATTTGGAGTATTATTACAATTATTAACCTCAGAAAAACCTAATAATATCTTCGACAGTGAATATTACTTAACATGTCGTTATCAACTTGATCCTGTAGAGGTGGGTCTTTGCCACATACCCCATTTTTACCCTGGGACATCCCAGGGTTAAGTATTTATCAAAAAAATATAGGAAATATTAATACTTACAGTACAAATGCTAAACTAATAACTTAAAATTAACGTAAACCTAATTAAAACCTAAATAAATTCGATTGAATACGAAACAACCTCGTACACCGGTCCGCACTATACGAAGGTTCAAACGAAACTGCTATAATTGTTTTGTTTCAAGAATTTTTTGATTTTATTTTTCTTTTAAATAAGTTGTCTCTTAATATTAACTCTGATTAAGTTTTAATATTGACTGTGATTTGGATCGTTAAGATAAAAGTGTAGCTAGTGAAGAATACTTACAACGATTAATACGATGTTGGTTATTGTTTATAAAATAATCTATAATGTTGTTTCATGTTTAAAGAGTTATTCTGTTGTTAAACATTTGATAATAAATATTTTAATATAGACCGTATTTATCTGATTATTTTATTATAACCCTTAACTAAAAATCACATTGAAATGTCATTATGTTCATTTAAGTGTTATAACTGCTAAGTCCTCAATCAAATTTAAACTTTAAAACGAAAAACTGCTAAGTTATTATTTGTTGATTTTTTTACACTGTGCTTTAGGTACACAAGCATTAAAACTTACAAAATATCTAGAATCATCATAGGAACCAATGGGATCCTTAGAATCTTGGTATGTAAAAAAGAAAAAGTATTATTCAGTTTTTTCTCCCTCCTGTAAACACTGCAAAAATGGACATGGCAGGATAACAAATTGGGCCGACGAATTATCTTTGATTTCTAGGAACGTAGTTTAAATTTTAATCTTCTGCGTTTGCATTATTTCTGTCATCTTCACTATCATTAACCACATTATTTCTTCTTCTACATATATTATGTAATACACAAATTGCCACTCTAATTGGAGTAGCTCCATGTACATTGACCCTTAGTCCTGTAGACAATCAAGGAAACCTCCTCTTTAAGACACCAAACATTCTTTCAATTGTGTTCCGTGCACGAATACGTGCAGAATTGTATTTTCTTTCAGCTGGTTTTTTCTTGATCATGTAAGGGTGTCAAAATATATTTTCGGCATGGATAGCCACTGTCACCCAGTAAATATGTATTACCAAACTCATTGTTTTCAAACTGAGCTTTTATCAAAGAATTATCAAATACATGATTATCGTGGGAGAATCAGGCTATCTAGCAACTATATCCATTACATTAAAATTTGCATCACAAACCATCTGTACATTTAAATATTGAAAAATACCCCCTTCTATAACGAAAAGTTTCAGCTGCGTTCCCACCAGGTGACTGTATTCGAATGTGAGTGCCTTTAATTGCACCAACAACATTTGGAAATCTGACAATTTCACGTCTTTTGTTTAAAAGTCTGGTTATTTTATATATATTCTATAGCGAACGGAATTCTTCGTGAATCTATATCTACTCTTAAACGTTTCTTCATTGTACGTGTTGATCGGATTTTGTCTGATTTTAAAAACTGATTTCCGCCATCTTATTAATTGCTCTGGTTTGGACCGGTCACGGTCAACACTAGAGACAGTTGGAGAATTACATCTGACACTGATGATACTGAGGATATTTCTAAATATTCAAGTATGTATTTGCAAACAGAAAATGGTTATAATCTAAAACTTAACCTTACTTGTATTTTCACAGCAGCCAAAAGCACATTGAAACTGACATTAGTGTCATATTTACTTGTTAAACAAAATTTACTTGGTAGAAAACTAACGAACAGTTCGCAGATTTACTTCCAGAGTTAATTTACTTTGCGTTTATAATACGCAAATCTGTAGAATAAAATGATTTACTTTCAAACTAAATTTTAATTGGAAAGTTAAATGTTTTATATTACGAATTACTAATACTAGTCTTTCTTTTTTCTGCAAGTTGTAGTGTGCACTTCGTAAAGTTTTAGTGAAGTTTTCTATTGTGCTCTATATAAAGTTCGGTATAAATAGTGAAAGTGAATAAATGTTATAAATTTTAACAATGAAAGTTTCAAATTGTCGTTGTAAGGTATCGCTGGAGCAGCTTTCGGTTCTTAAACAGTATGTTGATCGTCTACCAATATTTTCCCAAATCAGCATAATTAAAGTCTGTACCTAAGAGTTTATTGATATTGTTAGGAATATTGAACCTGTTCTGGTCCAGGACTAGTATCCTTCGAATCTCTAAGTGAAACATTCAATTCATGAAGCGTTAGAGGAAGATTTAGAGGATTATTGTTAATTTCATATGAAAGTGTGCTATAATTTTCGGATTGTATTTTGTTTTCAAGAAATTTTGCGAATTTTTTTCCAAACTTCACTTATTGACGTGGAGCTGTTTATATTAGAAAAATATTTCATCCAACTGGATTTTTTTGTTTGTTTAATTAATTAATAGTTGAGTTTTAGACTTTTTAGTCTTTTATATGCAATCTTATTCTCTAGATTTTTTGTTTTTTATACCTATTAAAAGCTTTCTTACTTGCCCTAATCGCTTCACTGTAGTCAGGATTCCACCATGAAACGGGTGTATGATTTTTTGGCTGTTTTGTTTTACCTATAAACTGTTTTGCACTCTGTATAATGATATTATTGAAGTCTTCTAGAGTATCATTGATGTTATTTTTTACAATAAAGTTTTCTATAGATTTATCGATGAAGGCTTTAAATTCTGTCCAGTTTGCTGATCCAGTTTTCTATTTGGGTAAAATCTCGTGAGTAGATTGTTGTGTAGTAAAATTTCGGATAATAATGGGATGATGGTCGCTACTATATGTATATGGTAGGACTTCCCACAAGAGCTGAGCAGACAAAACTAGATCGCAAAAACTTAAGTCAATTGCAGATGAATATCATGAATATTCCGTTTTGGCTTACTATTTATACCTATTGTGTCTATTGTTTTGATTGATTCTGTTTTATCTGTAGAAGATGAAGTTGGTGTTGGAATAATGACATTGCTAAGTTCAGTTTGGGATAAATTATCATTATTGGTTTCCATAGAACATTCTTCAACATGAACTTGTAAGTGTTCCATTGCAGCGATGGGCAGTATGTCCGGTGCTTTTGCAGTTGTAACATACCATACTATCTTGAGACAGAAAGA
Source organism: Diabrotica balteata (assembly GCA_918026665.1). Lineage (NCBI taxonomy): Eukaryota > Metazoa > Arthropoda > Insecta > Coleoptera > Chrysomelidae > Diabrotica > Diabrotica balteata. The sequence continues at coordinate 58,712 of CAKJVB030000042.1, read as the reverse complement.
TTCGATATGTTTTTTAAACGAATCAGATAATTCTATACTATGAGGACTTACATAGACCTGTCTTCTGAAACTGAGAATATGACTCAGGTGATGTAGCGCTGATTTTTAAAAATGTAATTGGAGATACCATGTTAAGTCCGATATTTTGTAGGTAGTTGATTAAGAAACTATGCAGTATGGTGGGACATACACTTGAAAGAACAATCCGTTCTGCAGGGGTGATTAATATTCTAGCCTGTACAGTTACATTTTGAATTTTTATTTGACCGTGCTTTGTGATGAAGTCATCAACAACTTTTTTATTTGCTAGTTACATAGAGATACGGTTATTTGATAATTTGGATGAAAATATTATATTCTTAGGTTGAATTATCTTGCCCAATGGAATTAAATAGTCCTGCAATTTAGTATTTTCCAAGGCACTGAAGACAGTCGCTTGTTCTTTCGATGGGAACTGCATATTTCTGATGACGTTGAGCTATTAGAGCTTATTTTAGACATTAGTAGTGAGGTAGGTGAGATGCTGCTGTTAGTAGCCATATTTAATTTTTCTCCCACGTATTAAAATTATTGAAGGATTTAATACGTCCGTGGCCCGCTTTACAGCTGGCCGGTGAAACTGGATTTAAAACGAACCACTAATAAACTATTTTGTAGTTGATGATACTTTTTTAAAACACTACTAGTTGAAATTTTATATAGACGATAGATAGTCCAAAATTAATAATTAATTTTTCCAATATGTAGAATAAAAAACTTACTGACTGTTAATCACTTCATATGTGTCGATAGATATCAAACTCGCCCAAGTCCACTATTGCTTATTTTAGATATTATTTATTTCTTAAATTTAGTAAAAAATTTCGATTCTTTTCGTTTATATCAATACTACCTAAGTCCTCGGCTTCCTAAAGAAATTAACGGCAGAAGTTGATAGATTTTATCAATTCAACCTAAGTCACCGGCGCGTTTCAAATCATACGCGCCAGAGTCCATTACAGCCAATCATATTTAATTTTTACTCTGTCATGGCCGCCATTCTTGTTTAAACCACGTGTTAGTGATAACCGTGTTCTGTATTTATATTTTAATTATGAACAATTTACTAAACGTTGTGCCTCCAGAATTAGCAAAAAAGAAGCAGAAAAAAATTACAACGAATAATGTGAAGAAAAATGGACAAGATAGGTAAGTTTGAGCATAATATTAAATGTTTTCATGGTGAGATCCTACCTCGAGACAGCTTAGTCGTGTCGTTAAACAGGGTGGGACTGCGTTTGATTGTTCGAACTTAGACCTATCCAATTTCTTGATTGGTATTAAATGCATTTTTAAGTATTAAATGTAAATTAAAATAAATTTTACTAAGTTAAAATAAATATGTGTAAATATTCTGATTTTGTTTTGTTCAGATTTTGTTCATTTTTTGCTTGCCGACCACCACGTGGTCGCAAAATCGAGCGTGTCTGTATGTGTGTGTGTGTGTGTGTTGTGTGTGTGTGTGGTGTGTGTGTGTGTGTGTGTGTGTGTGTTTTCATTACAGTGGCGTTGAAAATGGGGGCATAGAGGGGGTGAACCCATAGTTTATAAAAATTACATTTCTGACTGTTTTAAATAAGTATGCATATGTATAGAACAATATTCCCCCATTCAAACCCAAAAGATAAAAAATTTTGTTCTCATCAATTATTTTTTTCAAATTGAGGTCGGGAAGCACCCTGCTGCTCACAGCAACTATTTTCTCTTTTCCTTCTTTTAATACTTCTTCCTTTTTATTATTATTCTTTTTTTAAGTTCTTTTCTGCTTCTTAAAGTTCTTTTTTTTCAGATACTTGGCCACATCTTTACCCAAAAAGCCCACACGTAAGCACGTGAATAAAAGCAAATACAAATGTGAATCTTTAACATCTAATACCATGTTCTACTTCCATAAGACTTCCATAAGAAGTTTTTTACCAGTCATAAAAAAATTGATCAAGATAATTTCATTTTGAAGAACACATCTATAACTCCTGTAGAACGAAAACGATCAAGAATAAATACCAGAACTCCAAAATCGCATTCCAATCATTTTTTTATTCCTGACCACAAGTCAGCGCAACTTGTTCCAGTCTGTCTTCCAGCTTTCTGTCATGTGTTAAATATAAAACAAGGTAGAATAAAAGGAGTTACTAAAAGATTTGCAGAAAATGGGACTATTTAGTAATAGTAGTAAAAGTATATTAGTAAAAATTTATCATGAAATTCCAACCTTTGGATTCTCATTACTGTAGGGGCAAGATAAAACAGAGAATTTATTTAGAGCCTAGTTTTAATATTATTAAAATGTACAAAATGTATGAAGATCAATCCTTACCCGGATTATCAGTGACTAAATCGTATTTTAGAAAAGTATTTAATATATCTTTTATCATTGGATTTGGGACACCACGACAGGATGTTTGCTCCGATTGTCTACAGCTTATAGAAAAACTGAAAAGATGTCCAAACGACATTGAAAAGGAAAATATACGTGCACAATATAGAATTCATAAGATGAGAGCAAAATGCTTTTTTCAGCTTGTGAAAGATGAAGATCCAGATATACTATAATATATATATATATATATTATATATATATATATATATATATATATATATATATATACATATATATATATATATATATATATATATATATATATATTATATATATATATACACAATTTTACAATTGTTGTGGGAAACTCAAAGGCAAATTTAACGCGTCAAAATGTCTTCTCTTATGTTTGGAATGAGGATAAGGCACCAACAGACTCCAACAAAATAGCTTCATGTGTCTATCACTGCTTAAAAAATTTAAATATTGAGGGAAAAAAGTTGTCAGGTTGGTAGCCGATGGCTGTGGAGGAAAAAACAAAAACTCCACTTTAATTGGGATGGTTTCAAAATGGCTATACGAGACACAAAATGATTTATCTAAAGTTGAGATAATTATTCCAGTAACAGGCCATAGCTCTATTCCTCCTGATATGGTGTTTGCAATAACTGAAAAAAAATAAGGCGCCTGGAAAGCATATTAAATCCAAACGACTACGTTAATTTAATGTCATCTAATGCTACCGTCTACAATTTAGTTGATCAAGTGTCTGTATTTGATTGGAAAGAAGCATGCAAGAATGTGTTTAAACCCACACAGAGCCTGCATTTCCAAATCAGTAAATGCAAGCGTATAATTATTGAAAAGGTGATATTATGGTACGGGTGAATTATCTTACAGAAATGACATAAGTCAACTCTTACCAATAACAAAAAGAGGTAAAAAGATTTGCTTATATTTCAATGTTTTTATGGTTAATATGTATATATTAATTTTTTTTTATTAATCTCATTCGTTTTAAATCTCATATATCTAATAATCTAAAAAACTAAAAGACAATAAATATGTTATTAGCTCATATTTTATGGAAAACATATTTTTATAATAAACTTTACTTTCAAATTTCCTGAGTCCGTACCTCAGTAAGTAAGTCATATCAAACCCACCTAAGGCCTATTGCAATATTTCAAACTCTCCAAGTCCAGTTATCTATTTTTCAATATTGCCCAAATCCATAATCATTATATCAAATGTGCCTAAGACCTAGTAAAATTAATGAAAAAGTGTATTTACATTGTGAATTTAATTTGATTTTTGACTTGTCTGTGTTCCCAGGCATAATATTGATAACGCGAAATAAAATCACAACTTTATACTAGCTAAAACCTCAAACTACAAAAAAACATTCATTATCTGAAAAATGTTTACTCGTGACTTGGGTGTTTTTGATATATATCGACACATATGCAAACAAAACAATATTATTTCACATTTTATTAATTGTATTAAACACTGATATTAAATACCAATTCTATAATGAATTTAAAAAAGGAAAAATCATCCGTTAAAATTGATGGAACAGGAGGCATATGTAAAAAAATATTATACGAAAACGATCATACAAGTAGTCACATCTTTCTTTATGCATTGGGTATTCATTTTAACAATTTAACTTTATTATTATATCCACAACTAACTGATAGCTAGTCGATATTGCTCGAGTTGTGGTTGAAAAATTGGATTTATATGGGAGCTTCAAAGCCAGACGAAGTAACCTACAATTGAGGCGTTCAGAACCATAGTGGATTAAGTCCACTTTTTACGAAAATTAAGTTAGCGGTGTATCTATGCTCTACAAATAGAAATCTTTTCGGTGCTATAACAAACCACGTCCAAAGTTACCGCAATAATAAACAGATGACGTTAGTTTCCTATGTCTCTGAACAATGTGTCATATTATTTCGGGACAGAGTGGATCAAGTCCAGTTGACTAGTCAGATTGTGCTCAGTGTATTTACCATGATCGTTTATGATTAAAAACTGGATTCAAATGACATTAGTAATTTATCTGCATCATCATCTGATAATTATCTACCTCCAGAACAACACTCGTCTGCAGAATCGGAATTAGAAGGTAAGTTTAAGTAGTTATAAATTTAACAAATTTATTTATTCTAACCTAATTTTTAATAGTGTGCTTTGTCAAGAGTTCGTAAATATAAGATTGTTTATTATTTTTTACGACGTAATTAGGGGTTACTTTACATTGGTATCAAGGCGTTGTTGCCAGATCTATTTATAATATTTATATTTAGGTATTTATATATTGATATAAATCATTGAGTGAATGTGAAGTAGGTTGTTTGCATACGTTTTTATCTTAAAATTCGTGTGGCGCTTTCGACACCGGACCCTAATTCTGTTTATTGTTTACAGTGGACACCCCACAAGAACAATCTGCAGCTACCTCTATAATACCACAACCAGAATCCAGCGAAAATCGCGGAAGAAAACGTGCTAAGAATCAAGACAGTTGGATAAAGAATACTAGAAAACGTCTGAGGAATAAAGGCGAAGCGTATCGTTCAGTTATAGGCAAAAATTTACCGAAAAAAATTTTCAATAACATAAACTGTGGTTGCAAAAAGAAGTGCTATCAAAAATTTGAGGAAGAGGAAAGGAAACGTATATTTCAATCTTTCTGGAATTTGGGCGACTACACTAAACAGAATATTTATATTCGGAGCTCTGTGTTGGCTGTGAATGTGAAACGTAAACGAACCAGGGATGGAACCAGTAACGCAAAAACAATGTCATACGAATACACCTTACGAGATGGTAGCAAATCTGAAAAGGTTAGTAAAAAGTACTTCCTAGACACGTTCCACCTTACACACGGTAGAGTTTATCGGTATATTTCAAAGCCTGATATTATAAGTGCTGTGACGGATCTCCGTGGTAGACACTCAACCAATAAGATCGACGACTTTGATATCGTTGAACATATAAAATCTTTCCCAGCGCATCAAAGTCATTATAGTAGGACAAAGAATCCTGAAAGAAAGTATCTTAATCCTGATTTAAACATCAGAAAAATGTATGACCTGTAAGTAACAAAATCCAACAACGAAGGCAAAGTACCTCAGAAAAAAAAAACAATACCATCATGTGTTTACAACTAAGTTATTACATTTTAAAATACCATCCAAAGATACGTGCGCCAAATGTGATCAACTGTCCTTAAAAATAGCTGCAGCAATTGAACCTGGGACATCAAATTCCCTTATTGTTGAGAAAAATATTCACCTAGCAAAAGCAAAACAAGCTCGAGATCTACTAAAATCGGACAGTGATGATGCATCAGATGAACACTATGTTGCTACTTTTGACCTCCAAAAAGCACTGCCATACCGAAATTGTCTACATCCATTGCATATTACAAAAGAAATATGTATGTCTATATCCTAGAAATTCATTCCTTCAACAAAAACAATGGCTTTATGTATGTGTGGGACGAAACAGATGGTGGTAGAGGATCTCAGGAAATATCTTCAATATTGACCATGCATCTGAGAAAACATGCCAAAAATCATAACCACGTAACTCTTTATTCAGATTCATGTACAGGACAAAACAGAAATTTTAAAGTGGCTGCCACGTTACTAAATCTTGTTCAAGATCCTTACATAAACATAAGAACGATAGATCACAAGTTTCTTGTATCTGGCCACTCTTTTTTGCCAAACGACCGAGATTTTGGGGTTATTTAAAAGGCTGCCAGAAAATCTTCTCACATCTTTGGGCCAGACGACTGGATTGATGTAATAAAAGCTTCAAAATTGACAGTGCCTTTTGAAGTAACCAACATAAAAAGGAGCGACATTGTGTCGACAAAGAACATAGAAGATGTGCTTGTAAATAGAAAAAAAGATAGTGATGGAGCACCTGTGAAGTGGTTAGAAATGAGATGGATGAGGTACGAGAGAGAAGATCCTTGGGTTTTGAAGTACAAACCTACGCTGAATGAAGAGTTTCCGTTTTTTACTGTCTCGATGGCCAAAACAAATGTCTCAAAATTCATTGGTAATCAAAGTCATCTGTACTCCACACCTAGACTCGTGACAGAAGCAAAGAAAAAGGACATGCTGTCTCTCCTTCCGTATCTGCCACCAGTCACACACTATCATTTTAAAAATCTCTGCATCAACACAGGAAGCCGTTCACGAATCCAGCAACAGGGTGAAGAAGACGACATAGACGATTATGAACTGGTCTATGATGATTAAAACTAATGCCACTTAAGCTGTGAGAGTATTATTGAACACTGTTGTAATAAGTTTTTTATTTGTTATTATTTTTTGTAACTAAAATTCCAGTTTTGTCATACTTCGCTTTTTAATCCATTTTTTTCCACCAAATATTTCAGAGTAATAATGGATCAAGTCCAATTTTTTTCAAGAATCTCCAATTATTTCTAACAAGGTTATTTATTTACTATTACACATAGTTTAATTATTTAAACTACATATTACATAAGAGGTTTTCACTTAGATTAGGTTCGTTGGTGTACTATGTAATACTGAAGAGCTTGTTAACTTTAACTCTAAATATCTCTGACTTTGATTCTCGACTTGATCCTATGGTCTGAACGCCTCGATTATTCTAGAGCTTTAATCAACGAAATCTCGTTAGCCTTTAATGAGCAAAATATTAAAACATACATCGAAACACTTTTTTAACGCAACTGGCGATACAATAATAATAATGCGTCCAGCAATTGCAACTTACGTTAAATTAAATGGTAACCACTTCATCAAAATGATCGCTAACTGGTCATCTAGAAAAGCTGTATAAAACGAAAAAATAAGACAATTTTACTTGGTCCGCATATCTTTGTTAATCGATGCACAGACAATAAAGATTTTAAAATAATAATAAAAATGCTATGTACAGTCTATTTAAACCAATACAAAGACTCGATTTTACGGAACCGGAAGAGTATTAAAGATATTAAGCATGGATTAGAGCAAATGGTCAGTCAGGAGTAAGGACAGTGAGCTTCAAAGCAGACGGTAGAGTTTTCGTGTTTTTTAGGCAGTGCGACGATATCCTACAGAGCAGGTCAGACAGTAGCCTATTTGACCAGCCATTGTTCTGAACCCTTAGGTCGACTACGTGCCTGAAACAAAGAGAACAAAGAAAAAGCAAATCCAGTGAGTTTTTTGGATCAGTGCATTGGATATTTTGTGCAAGTTGGTGCTCTCTTTTCTTTTTCGAAAATTCCGTCGGTCACGGTGTATGCATAGTGGGGAGTTGTCATTGGATCGGATGACAAGACTTCCGGTCAAACCAATGAGAGAGGTCAGAGACTTCCGGTCGAGGATCACCTGATAACATTGGACAAGGTCGAGTATCAACAGATTAGAATTTAAAAAATGGAAAAACCGTTAGATACGATATCAGATAAGAGTGGAGAGACTAAAGGAATCAACCAATAAATATACGGATGGTATGAAGGGATCAACATTGGACAAGGCCAAGGATCGCAGATAACAACGAGAAAATCATAGAATAACGAAAAAATCTCAGTCAATTGCAACATGGATAAGTGGAATGTTGTATTTAAAGATTATCATCGATTCGGAAAGAATAGAATAGCAGAACCTAAACGAATTAGATACGTAATAGTATCTCAGAACAAAGGTCAGTTGGAGAATATTATTTCAATTTTGTTGGAGTACATTACTGCTTCTTTTTGGTGAAAAATTCAAAAAAAAAAACGTAATGAAGTCAGTCAGTATTTACCGTGTAAGCAGAACTACCAGAAACATGAATGTAGTGATGTATGTGGGTATTTGATGGATTCAAAATGTATCTTTTGTAATGCCTCATACTATAAGCCTTCTTAGAATTATATTATGGTTACAATAAATTTTCTCAATAACTAAAAACGAATTATTTGTCCACGCAAATAAAAAGTGTGTGTTAAAATATTTTGCTTTATAAGAAATACTATTTTTTCTTTGATATATTTACAGAAACCTAATCATGCTTATCGTAATTCGAGATTATTATCTAACCGGCAAAATAATGAAAAATCAAATGGTTTGGCCGTCAAGAAATTCTTAATATGTTTCAATCTATTATTGTCAAAAACCAGAGTAAGACAACATAAAAACATGAGAGAATCATAAGTTAATTCTTCTTCTTGTCGTATTTTAAAATATGAGAAAGGAGTCGTTAAAGACCACAGATAACAACGAGAGAATCATAGAATAATGAAAAAATCACAGTCCCATTCAAAATGGATAGGGGAAACGTTGTATTAAGATGATCTAAGATTCAAAAAGAATAATATAGCAGAACCTAAACGAATAAAATCCGTAATAAGATCTCAGAACAAAGATCAGTTAAAGATTTTATTTTAATTTTGTAGTTCAAATAAAGAGACATTAAGAAGTATTTTGGGATTTTCTTGAGTTTCAGTTCCTGTAAACCAAATTCAATCAAAAAACGACAAAAAACATCCGTGAGATTATGCGTTTTCCTTGAGATATGTACAAGAAATATGTATTTTTAGGTACCTGTGATTCTTCTAATCATAACCATAATAATTGCATTATCGACATAAAAAATGCGCGAAATTTTGGCAATACGATATATGTACTTAAAAATAACTACATAAAAAGACAAGGTACAAGGTCTAAGGTTGATCTCACATAAAAATACAACAACTTTAGTTTTTCTGATCATTCTAAAGTTATTTGAGTTTTAAAAGTTATAATGAAAACTGTTACAAGTACTAAAGTTACCCCCAAACCGCGGGGTGGAAGTAAAGGTATAAAAATAATCAGCCATTACAAGAAATCTGTCGATTCTGATGATGAAGTAAAGTTGCCCAATACTATCAACGAAGAAGAGGATCATCAAAGTTCAACTTCGTTGGTGTTTTTAGACGATCCTGCAACAGTTAAGCCAATTGGATATAGATCCTTTACAAGGCATGTACCAGCATCATCAACTCTTGCTAACCATATGGAAGAAATTGCTAGTGACGAAGAAATAAAACGCAATCTATTGCCAGCGGAAGTTAAAAGTGAGTTTCATCAAACTCCAGAAGGCATCACAGTAAACTCGATGGTCGATGAAACAGTTAGAAATCTCCCTGAAAATAATGTTGACGGAGGAAAATTACATGGAAGCTGGTCATAATGAATTTGTCTTTGATGAAATGCTCAAGATGTATCTCATATCAATATATTGCCGATAAACTCTATGGATAAAACATTTAACTATAATGATGAGATGTGTTTAGAAAATAAGGAACAATTTCAAATGAAAAAATAGTGGAAAAATTTATTAATGTAAACAAAAAATTTCTTATGACAAAAAGCTACGTATAGAAAGGAAGCTGAAACAATGTGTAGAAAAAAGAGACAGAACTCCTAGCAAGTATAAATATAATGAAAAAGAAGAAAACACAGCTTCAAACTACATTAGATTCTATTAGGGTAAGCTATACAGTGATTGGCCACTACTAGTTATTGGCCACATTGTCGGTTTTTTACATTATTTTAGAATATAACGAAATTCACTGACAAATGTCATTTTTTTTATGACAGAGGCAACCATGTACAAAATAGTATCTGACTTCATTTTATTGCACTACCTAACCTTAAAAAATTATCGACAGATCTATCAGACGGTGTGCTGGTGTATCAACATTTTTCATCAAAAATACTTAAGAATCGTAAAAACCGATAGTGATTGGAAAAAAGGATATTTTATAAGGTATGTTTTGTTACATAATAATTTATAGTTTTAAGTTATTTTATTATGTTTTAAAATGACTAAATGTAAGTCAATAATTGCGTGAATGTGCTTCGTTTTTATTAAATTATCTATGCCAATCACTGGTTCTATTTTCTTTATATTAGACAGTTATTGGCCACCTGGCCATTTCACTGTTAAAAATACATTTTATTGATAATATTTTATGTTTAGTGATTGGCACATGGGTTACATATAGATATTTTTTTTTGTAGATGCCCAAAGTAAAAGAGGGTGCACAATACGAAAAAAAAATATGCCGAAGAAGATGTTTTGCTTGCGTTGAAGGCCATCGAAAATGGGATGTCACAAAGAAAAGCTTCTCAAATATTTAAAGTACCACGTCAAACACTTCAGTTTAGAAAAAGTGATAAGTTTACTAATAAGATAACTTTGGGACCAAGCAGTATTTTGAATAATAAGGAGGAAGCTATTTTAGAAGAACGGATATTGACAAGTTACAAAAAAGGATTTCCAGTTAGGAAAGTAGATATTCAAGCTTCTGTTAAGGAATTTTTAGATTCAAACCCACGTGAAAATCCATTTCAGGACAATTTTCCTGGAGAAGGCTGGTATCGAGGCTTTCTTAAGCGACATGAAATTTTAACTCACCGAACACCAGAAGCAGTTACTTCGGCTAGTGCAGTTGTTTCAGAAGGAGATGTTCGTAAATGGTTTTCTTTAGTCGAGGAATATTTAAAAAGTAAAAATTTAGATTATATTCTGCAAGACCCCACTAGAATTTTTAATGAAGATGAAACATGTTTTTATCTATGTCCAAAAATTTTAAAGTTATTGCGCCTCGTGGAGCACGGAATGTTTATGAGGTAGATTCTGGTCAAGCAAAAATGAATATCACCGTGATGTTTACCTTTTCTGCATCTGGTCAAGTAACTGATCCGATGCTTATTTATCCGTACAAAAGACTTCCGACTTCTATAGTTAATTCAGTGCCTTCTTCTTGGGGAATTGGACACAGTGATAATGGTTGGATGAAAGTTGAGTTTATTTTACGAGTATATTGGTAATGTTTTGTATCCATATTTAAAAAAAATGGCACTACTTTTCCAATAATCCTTTTTGTAGATGGCCATTCTACACATCAAACACTAAAGTTGAGTCAACTGTGTACGGAACTACAGATAATTTTAATATCGTTGTATCCCAACGCAACACGGTTAATGCAACCAGCAGATGTTGCTGCATTCAAACCGTTAAAAACAGGTTGGAAAAAACGCAGTGTTAGAATTCAGAAGAAAACATCCCCATGAAATGCTGACTAAAGAAAAATTTGCACCAATCCTGAAAGGTGTCATAGAAGACTACGCAAAAGCTGAAACTATAAAAAAGCAAGTGGATTATATCCATGGAACGCATCAGGTATAGGCTTTACCAAATGTCTGGGAACAAAAAAGGAAACAAACATATATTCAGATACAAACGTAAGAAAAAAGGTTCACCTAATATTCCGTTTATCTCTTTTAATCAATTTAAGGAAATAGTTGGCGAAGAGAGAATAGCCATATTTAAAAAAATTGATCAGTTTGACGAAGCAAGTCATGATGAGTTTATCTTGTTATATAAATTATATAAAGAATTTGAAAAGAGCAAATAGCCATCTTTATACGGAAATTCGTGACGATTCAGAAACCTAGAAATCAGTACAGTGGACACAGAAATAGAAAATATGGAAATTATTTCGACGAAATATACTTTTTAGACTAGATGTAAATGAAGAGGAGAAAAGCAACCAACATTTATCACGTCACAATTATTTCGAAGAAACTGTATAGACAGGGGAAGAATTACAAAAAAATGTAACACACGAAGGGCATGTAGAAGAATTACTTATACAGGAAAATAAAAAAGAAACTCGGCCTTTACCAGAAGCTATGGAAACAAATGATATATTAGATGAAAATTTAACACAGGAAAATCTGTAGAAAAATTACCTATATAAGGAAAATAAAGAAGAAACCCAGTCTTTAGAAGAAACTGTGCTAACAAGTGATATATCACAAGAAATTTTAACCAGGAGGTACCTTCAGTTGAAGAATCATTTATAGAGGACAATAAAGAAAATACTCAAAATAATAGAAGCATTCGAGATTTCGTTATTTGGCCTAAAACACCAGAAAGAAAAGGAAAAACGGATTACCAACGATTACCGTTTGTTTTAACTAGTTCAGGATGGAAAAGAATTCAGATGGAGAAATTGGCAAATAAAAAACAAGAACAGAAAAGAAAGAAACACGTAAAACAGAAAGCTGTGATGCCAGTACCAAAAGGCCATAGTTTCATTATTTTTTTACAAAAGTAGAATTAACTGTTTTAATTTTACTGTGAGTGACTTGTTCGCTAAAAATGTCGAATGCTATTTTTGGGACGAAACGGAGGGAAAACGTGGTGCGAATGAGATTGGGAGTTGTACTCTGAAATATATAGAAAAAATTTTACAGGCTAATCTGGTAAAGAACTGGATTTTATATTTTATTCTGATAATTGTTGCGGACAACAAAAAAATAAATACATCTTACAGCATATGCGTACGCAGTACAAAAAATGAATGTCAAAAGCATAACCCATAAATTTCTGATTCGCGGTCACTCTCAAAACGAGGGTGACAATGTGCATAGCGTCAAAGAAAAAGTAAGTAAAACGTTTCGTAAAATCTGGTCCAGTGTACGTCCCACAACAATATATGACATTAATTCAGTCGGCTAAAAAGACAGGCAAACCCTATAGCGTGACTTAAATGACCAATGAACAATTTTACAATCTGAAATTACTTCAAGAAGAGTGGGTAACAATTTTAATGTTAATGAAGAAAAAGACAAAATCAAATGGCATGACATTAAGGTATTTCGTGTTGAAAACGAACATTCATTTACTTTCTTTTATAAGAACTCTTACGAAGATGAAGATTACCAAAAAGTTTTTGTACGTAGCTTACGACGAACTAAAAACCAGACTTCGTTATTTGCTAATGGTTTGACACGAGAGTACACAAACGAGATACCTTTAACTGAAAATAAGAAAAGGGACTTAAAGGAATTGCTTGACAAAAATGTAATACCCAGAAGTTACGTGAAACTTACTATAAGGATTTGATCGATTAAAAATTAAAATTGTATTTAATTGTAATCAGTAATAATTGATTTTAAACTGATTGAAACTCGAGTTTTGAGACTGAGTTTAAATAATTTGTTTTTCTTTTATATAGGTCCTTTTAATTAATCGCGAATTACTTAAATATGACTATATTTTGTGTTCTTTTTTCAGAAGGTTTATTTTGTTAAATATAGATTAAGTACAAAATGTTCAAGAATACTGTATTTTGTTATCTGTATCTGAGTTTGTTTGATTATAATATAAACGTAATTAAAAACAGTCTTGATTTATTTATTAATACCAAAATTGACAATTCTGGGTAATTGTTAACGTGTAATACAATCTCTTTAGATCCGAAGTTAACAAATACCAAGAATCAAGTTCCCAAAATTGTTGTAAGTCCAAAAACTAACGTAAACCACAGAAAAAATAGTAAATCAAATTGTAGTAACACAAAATATTTCATAAATAATGTCATAACTAAAAATAATATTTCATTTTGAACATTTTGCTTAGAGCAATACATGTGTTAACTCAAAATTTTTTAATAACTTCACTGTCAGTATTTTATTTAACAAAGAGTACAAAGAAACTTCATTTAATATGAATTAGAAACATATTATGCATTAATTTTTATTTTTACCTGCAATAGGAAATGAGTAATCAGTTTTTCGTTGATTCTGAAAAATCATCTTTTTTGAGTTACGACACTATTGTATTACTAGTGCGATATGTGAACACGTTTCGGAAAATGAACACACATTTCTGTACTAATATTTAAGTAGAGTCTTGAAAGAAATAGTTAGTAAAAAAATCAGAAGCGGCTTTATCACATTTTGATTTAATTTTCCATGTATTTCTTACGTTTTTTCAGGCATCTGTATCAATGGTGAATAAATCTTCTTGTTTTCGTTACTAAACAAATAAGAATTTTTAAACAAAATTTTATTTTTGACAATATAATTGTCAAAAATAAAAATTTTTAAGTTGGTATTTATGACATTGAGGCTTATTTGTAACTATTCAATTTTATTTACAAATTCAATTGTTTTTTGTTGAGAAACTTTTTCAAAATTTATTAAAAATTTCAGAGAAACATTTATTAGAATAGGACATTTTTATATTTATATTTTTTGTAATATGTTAGCAGCAGTTTTTATATACAAAACTAATTTTAATTGGTGAGTTTACAAAAAATTTTGATGTCTAGTTCAACTTTGTAAGATATTTTGTTATTTTTAGCAGCTCTTGATAATAATTGTAAACACAATTGAAAGCTCGAGCAAAAAATAGTCAACAAATAGCCCCTTTTATTGACTCCAACCCATTAAAAACAGTTATATTATATATATATATATATATATATATATATATATATATATATATATATATATATATATATATTATATATATATATGTTTTTATGTTTTGAGTTTCTTGAAGCATATTATATTTAATATAAAATTAATGTTTCTTGGGTTTAGGTTCAATAAAGATATGTTACATGTGGAACTAGATTTTATTTTCCATTGCAATCAATCAACGTTTCTGCAGGAAACCCTTGCCTTTCTCAAGATTCTAAAATATCATTCCTCAACCTCTTGCATCCACTGTTGGATATAGGTCTCCTCCATATTCTTCCACTGTTCTCTATTTTGCCTTCTGTATCCAATTTCCGACTGTTTTTCTCAAGTCGTCCATCCATCTTTTTGGTGGTCTGCCTCGGTGCCTTTTGTCTTCTCTAGGTCTCCATCCTATGAGTCTTTTGGTCCACCTATTATCATTTAAACGTGCTATATGTCCCAGCCCCATCTCTATTTGGCTTGTGCGAAATATTTTCTATGACATCTGTCACTTTTAGTCCTCTATATATATATATATATATATATATATATATATATATATATATATATATATATATATACTATATATATATATTATATATATTAGAGGACTCCTCATTTACAGTAAGATTTTTAATCTCACCCACATTGTATATATATATATATATATTTATATATATATATAGTATATATATATATATTATATATATATATATATTTATATTATATATTGTTATTGATATGTAAAATCGAGAAAAATATTAGTTTGCTTAAAAATATTTCAAAGTTCCAAAAAATTAAAAATAATTCAGATAAGTAGAATAATAAACAACAAACATTTCGAAGAATGAAAGTCTTTTAATTTTGGATTACCTGTATTGAACAAAACGTAAGATATGCATAAATTATTTTCTTTGTTAAAATATATTTGAGTGACCTGCATAAGCTTAAGTGAAATCCTAGACAATGGAAGCGGGTTTTTCCAAATAAATTTGTGCAGTAATTAGGACAATAGAATAGATTTTAGAAAGATATGTTTTTGTTAGTTCATAAGAATTGGTAGAAAAAGATTATTTTGTAAATAAGTTTTAGGAAATTTTATAATTGTAGGTAAAAATTTGTTTGTGTTATCGAAATGAAGAAATGGGAGATGTATGACGCGTTTTGATTGGATGAGATTGAAAAAGGTGGGATGGTTGGTTTGAGAATGAGACGTTAGTTAGTTTTGGAAGAAAAAAAAGATAGTCAGTTGGTTTTCAAGGGTACAAGGCGAACGGCCGTTGTTCTCGGGTAGTTTCCCAGAGGTAGGAAGCAGTAGCAGTGAAAGTTTGTGAGTTTTCGTGTAGTTAGTGTATCTGACAGAAGCTGATCCAGTAAAAGATTGTAAGTCATATTTTTCTACTTATATTCCAAGAGTCACTGTTCAGGCCAACGAGAGATTCAGTTTATCGTAAAGAGAAGATATTCCAAGAGTCATTTTTCACTCAGGCCAACGAGAGATTCAGTTTATCGAGAGGAGAAGAGGCTAGCATAATTTGAACGATTCGTGCATTTGAAGGAGATCATTAAGGACGATAAACTTGCAACAATTTGTTGTAAGATTGCTGATTACCTAGGGAGCTGCTAAGAATAGATAGTATAGGCTACAAGGAACAAGGATTTGGACCACTCATCATCAGAGAGAGATAGTTTTGTTTTTCTGCAGTTTTTCTTTTATTGATAACACAATTTTTACAATTACTTTAGAAAAGATATAAATATTTTGATTAGGAGATTTAGAATAATAATTGGGATTTTGAGATTTTAACTAATATTGTTTGTACCATTAATTTTGAAGGTTCACGTACGTAGAACAAAATTTTGAGAATCATTATATGAGATATTGTTTATTGAAAACATTTGAGTGTGAATTTTATTTCATTATTTTTATTTCAATATATAATGTTATATCATATATGTTTTTTATTATTCCGATATTCTTTGGACCTTACCTTTCACATGTAAAGCATAGATATTGAAGCACGAATATAACCCTGAGATAAGAGAATTAAAAAGTGTGATAGAATCATAATCATATCATTTAAATAATTTTAATTAATTAATTAATTATCTAATTAATTGCTAGGCGCGCTAAGACTTTGAATATCACAATAATATATATATATATATATATATATATATATATATATATATATATATATATATATATATATATACAGATTGAACCAAATTAAAACGGAACATACAATTTAATACATGTGTGTTTGAACTGCATTTGAAATAGTGGACCAATATAAAACTCGGACAAAAATAAATCCATACCTAGGTATAGACATTGTATAAAATATCGTTCAACTATCTGTCTCACAACAATGTTGTTTGCATAAGACGGGTTTGTCTAAGGAAACGATTATAGTTCAGGAAATAAAGCTCGAAAATAGTTAAAACCTCGCAATTTTTTCGTCCTGCATGTATCCATTTGAAATTTTAACAAAAGGTAGGTGATAGCCCAAGGATCAAAATCTATATCGAACCGAAGTGCGCTGAAGGGTTTTAGGGGTGAAAACTACCCCTAATTGTCAAAAATTATAAAATAACATATTAAACCTGAATATGGGTAAGATTTGGTTTGAATTAGTTAAATAATGATTATTTTATACTTTTGAATAGAGTTCCATCATATTTCAACCCTTAAAAAGCAACCCTTGTTAGAGATTAATGTAAAAAAATTACCAATTATAAAAAAATGATTTCGCCTTGGATCGATTTGGATAAAAATTTGGATTTAAGCTCAATTCACCCGCTGCTTTATAGTTTATGTCATGTCGACGAACCCTGATTGTTCTAAGGGGTGAAAACTACCCGTAATTGTCAAAAATTATAAAATAACATATTAAACCTGAATATGGGTAAAATTTGGTTTGAATTAATTAAATAATGATAGTTTCGTGCTTTTGAATAAAGTTCCATCATATTTCAACCCTTAAAAAGCGACCCTTATTAGAGATTAATATAAAAAAATTAGTAATGCGAGAAAATGATTTCACCTTGGAACGATTTGCATAAAAATTTGGAATTAAGCTCAACTCACCCTCTGCTTTATAGTTTATGTCATGCCGATGAACCCTGATTGTTCTTAGGGGTGAAAACTACTTCTAATTTTCAAAAATTGTAAAATAATATTATAAATCTTAAGATGAGTGAAATTTGGTTTGGATTAGTTAAATAGTGATTTTTTTATACTTTAAAATACAAATTCATACATTTTCAACCCTTAAAAATCAATTGTTATGAGTGCTATAGGTGAAAACAATTTTTTGCCAAAATTTTGCAACTTTTCAACTTTTGAAAATCACCCTTTACAACATTGCAGTTTTTATAAACTAATTTATAAGATATAAATTGAAAAAAGTAGAATTAAATACAAAAAAATTTATCAACATAAAAAGGCACCATATATTCTTATACATTTACATAAATAGTTGAAAATATTTACATTTATAGGTAAAACAATTGTAATATTAATTTTATTCGTCATCAATTACATCTTCATCGTGATCTATGTCATCCTCATCTTCAATTATTGGTGGACTATTATTGCACCCTTCACCTGAGCACCCAGAACAAGTAGAGTTACAGTATAAACCAACTTTTCTGCACCCACATGAAACACCGCATCCTTTTTTGCATTGCCAAAAAATAATTTTCAAAAGTTCATCGAGTGCAGGTTGTTTGTTCATGCGTACGGGTAATAACAAACCATCTTTGGAATACCATCCCCAATCTGTTGCTCTAATATTTTCATTGCCAAGCCATAGACATATGAGCAGATGTTTTATTCTGTTGTATGGGATTTCAAAATAAGAACGCTTAAAATTTCGAATGTATAACGCCCCACTAGCTAATATACCGGTTTTGTAGATTACTATGCTCCGAAATGTACTGTACTATACTAATAAAATTTTCCGGAAAAAAATTCACTGGTTTTTTTTAACGTATTTCCTTTAATTTTTAACGATAGAGTGTTTCTTCAAAAACGATTTGTAGAGGTTTTTAAGAGCTACAAGAATCTGTGAATTAAATCTTTTTGGAACCCTTGGTTTTTAAATGGGGTGAGTTTAAAGGGATCGAAAAAGATGGTGCTTGATCGTAAATCGATGCTTTAAACGGCTATATCTTGCCAAATATTCATTGTACAACAAATCTAAATGAAGGATAATTTTAGTCATTAAAAAAGCTACAATTTGGTAATTTGTATTTTTTTTATATATTCAGTATTTTCGGGCATATTTAAAAAAAGAAGGGTAAAAAATATGAAATTGTAAATCGTTTCTCGCTTTAAGCTGTACTTTTTATAACACAAAGCATTTTAAATGGGTCAAACTTCTTGGACATATTAACAATACATGTACAAAGGGAATTTCAGAAGGGTGAAGATCGATTTTAATTATGGGGGTGGTTAGGGGGTTGTTTTCATCGATTTTTTCGTAAAAAATGAGGTATTGACCTTATTTTCATCATAACTCACTCAATTTTTCAGCTAGAGTCTTTTTTATGATAGGTCTATTTATGCTCTTTAAAAAAGGTTTTGTGAGTTTTCTTCCAAAAATGCATCATTTTCCCGATATTTGATTTTGAATCTTTCAAATTTGGCATTTGAAGAAAACCGCTGAACATTAATAGGCCGTATTTCGGTTCCTGTTATATCCCAAAAACATTTTAAAAAATGAATTGTATTTGTCTTTTTAAAAGCTACAAATTTGTTCTCTACAATTTTTTTGATAAAATGCACCATTTTCGAATTATTCGCGAAAAATCGATTAAAAACGTGGATTTTTTCGTCTAAAATTATTACTTTCAATCGCGAATAACTTGAAAAATATCATTTTATAAAAAAAATGTATAGCACATTTTTTGTTTAGAATCACTTTTTTAATCGAAACCTGTAGTTAAAACGTAAAAAAAAATTTCACCCCGGAGATGGGGTGGCAACCACCCCCTAGGCTTTGGCGCACTTTGGTTCGATATAGATTTTGATCCTTAGGCTATTACCTACCCTCTGTTAAATTTCAAGTCAATCCAGGGAGCACGAAATAATTGCGAGGTGAAATGCTTCATTTCCTGGACTATAACTGGTTTGACAGCATAAATCGTAGATTTATGTGTAGCTTTCAATTTTTATGAGTTCAGAATCCAGCAGCCCACTGAAGTATTGGATTTTTATAATATAAATATTTGACAATATTTTGTTGGCCAACCACCTACAGCAGAATTGAGCCGAAATACATTATATTCCTTATGTCCGAATTTATTTCGTTCAATCTGTATATTTATATATATATTATATATATATATATATATATTAATATATATATATGTATATATATATATATATATATATATATATATATATATTCGAAATCCGAAATCAATTCAATAAGGCAAACACTCTTACAAAAACGGCTACCTAAAAAACCCAAATACAATAAGAGCATTCAAAAACATCTAAACCCATTCCATCCAAAAAAGGTTGACAAAATCAGTAGAACTCTTCTTCCTCTTAACATCCAAAACCATCTTCACTACTCACTCCAAGTTGTCCAATCTCGTCAGATCCGTAAAAGACCAAATCCCTAATGAAGACCATGGGTGCTCTACGAGATACCTTGTTCCAGTTGCCCACGCACATACATCGGACAGACAAACCGACGAATCTATAACCGTATTTACGAACATTCAGCGAGTATAAAAGCAGCGTCACAGGGTAAGACCGGTTGTCACTCGACACTGAGGAGTAGGCAGATTGAGTCCTCAGTGCCGAGAGGACTGTCTTGTATTTATAATACAGAACACGCTACTGGTACGTTTCGAGTGAGGGGAGTAGGCAGATTGGACGACCCGAACTCGAACCGAATCCCTCTGATAATGGCTCCAAAAAGGGAGCCGAAAACGTCGAGCATTAAATTCTCAACGCGGTTCTTCCCGAGAACCTAGTGATTTTCATTCATCTGACTATATATATTTATATTTATATATATATATATTATATATATATATACTATATATATATATATTATATATATATATATAATTAATATATATATATATATATATATATATATATATATATATATATATATATATTTTAGAGGTGGGCTAAATATCACTACCATTTAACCGCTGTGATTAAAAAAATAACAATCACGACCTGTGAATAACAACAAAAATATACTGCGACTGTGATTTCGTCACAGTTAATGAAACTCGTTCTTATTCTCTTTCTCTGTATGTAGTTCTTGATCGCTAAAACGTGAAAATTTCACGTTCTCGTCATTCGCCTCACTCAGTCACAGAGTTGTTGTGAAATGAGAAACGTGTTACAGGAAAACAAAGAACGAGATAGAGGTACTCGGCGGTATGGTGAAGTCTCTTTCTAATGAGGAATACAAAACAAAGATACAGATTATATCGTCTTTTAGTTGGAGGAATATGAACATCCTTAGTTTAGTGTGTATTCATTGACAGCTAATTTGAGGCTATCTTCATCTAGACCAGGGGTCTCCAAACTTTCCAGCCTTAGGGCCATACTGATTACTCCAGTAAGTTCGAGGGCCAAGATGGCAACACTGTATTTTATATATATTTTTTTATATTTTATTATTATTTATATATTTTATATATTTCTGTATTTGATGTGTAATAGAATTTTGCTGAAGTGTGGATCATTTTTTTGTAAAATAACGAATAATTTAATTTTTTGTAAGTGTGGTAAGCTGTCAACATTATTAAGTATGTCAAATATTCACCTATTTTTGATATATTTTAATTTAATACAAGGCAGACATAAACAAACAAAATATTTCCACCAGTGGAAATCTCCAATCGCTCCGAGATTGTCCACTAATAACATAAGTCTGAAAAATAATAGCCGCAAATCACTTAAGTGTTACGCACTGATAACTGGAGGAGACTAAAGACCCCACCTAAGTGGGACGAGTGCGAGGACGAAGCGATGACAATAGTGGCGTAACTACAAGTCAGTTCCTATGAAACTGTTGTGAAATAATAATAGGGCGTATCTCCTTAAAACAAGTTTGTGCGTGTAACGTATTTTGATTTGATTTGAATTGTTGCTTTTGTGTGTGATTTAGTAGAATGGAAAAGAAGCGAAAAATTGATAGTGAATGCAGAAAATTCAAAGATCAGTGGAACATTCAGTATTTCGTAATTGAGTCCAGTAACAAGGCGCTATGTTTGATTTGCAATGAAGCATAGCCGTTCTTAAAGAATATAACATAAAACGTCATTATGAAAACAAAACATTCTCAAAATTACTCAAAATATACAGGAATTGTGCGGACAGAAAAATTCGAAGCTTTGAAGTGTGGATTGACATCGCAGCAATCTTTATTTACAAAAGTCAAAATGAACAAGAGGCGGCAACTCGTGCCAGCTTTCGTGTGGCTCTTGAAATTGCAAAACGTGGAAAACCATTCACTGATGGATAAATGATCAAGGAATGCATAATTGCAGTAGTCGAAGAAATGTGCCTGAAAAGGTAAATTTATTAAAAACTGTCAGTATGTCAGCAAACACTGTGGCTCGAAGGGTAGAAAACATCGCTGAAAATATATCCTCTCAACTGTTCGACAAAAATGGACATGTTGAGTGGTTTTCTTTGGCCTTGGATGAGTCAACGGATGTGTCAGATACTGCTCAGGTGTTGATTTATATTAGAGGAGTAGATAAAAGCTATGAAGTGCACGAAGAACTTCTTGATATGTATAGTATTCATGGCACAACTACTGGTACCGATATTTTTAAAGGAGTTGAAATGGCGATTAATAAAAAGAACCTTCGATGGAAAAACTTGAAATGTATTACAACTGATGGAGGCAAAAACATGAGTGGGAAAGATAAAGGAGTGGTCGCTCTTGTGTCAAAGGCTGTAGAAAATGACGGCGGCTCAAAACCATTAGTCTTACATTGTATCATTCATCAACAGTCTTTGTGCGGAAAAATGTTTGGATATGTCTGACGTTCTGAAACCAGTCATATCAACTGTTAATTTCATCAGATCTTTTGGGTTGAATCACCGACAATTCCGACAATTTATTGCAGAGATTGGAGAAACAGACTTTACCTTATCATACTGCCGTACGCTGGCTTAGTTGTGGGAAAGTCCTTCAGCGCTTTTTTGAACATTCGAGCAGTGATCGAAATTTTTTTGAAATGAAAAGCACCGCCCTCTTACTGAATTACAAAACAACGCATGGCTAATGGAAGTTTAGCATTCTATGTTGATTTGACAAAACATGTGAACGAACTGAATTTGAGATTGCAAAGAGAAAACCAGCATCTTCCTGATTTATACACTAATATCAAATCATTCCGGATGAAATTGATACTGTTTCAATCACAACTACGAAGTAAATGTTTTTCACATTTTAAAACATGTGAAATATTCAGCCACACTACTGAGACTGAGTTTCCTATCGATTTTGCAATCGAAACTTTGAGTGCTTTGAAGATAAATTTTGATACTCGTTTCTCGGACTTTGATGCCATTGCGAATCAAATTAAGATTTTTCAGAATCCTTTTGATGCTGACATTGAAACCCTAGCCCGGAACTTCAAATGGAAATGATTGATCTTCAGTGCAGTGATATAATTAAGAACAAATATGAAAACTCATCTTTGTTGGAATTTTATAAGAGTCTTCCACTGACACAATTTGATAATTTGCATAAATTTGCTCGTGGGCTGTTTTCCGTTTTTGCTACTACTTATTTGTGTGAGAAAACCTTCTTCAAATGAAGTACACAAAAAATGTATACAGTCTAAATTAACTGACGAGCATCTTAAATCTCTTTTAATAATTGGTAAAGTAAAATTAGTCCACAACTACAAACTATTGTCGGTGGAAAATCTCAATTACATACATCTCATTAGCATTTAATATGTCATGTTTGTTATAAGATATTACGTTGTTCATTACTTACAATGTATAAAATGTTAGTTGGATTCATTTCAATAATTTTGTTAGTTATTATATGCTGAAGTTAAATTTACTGCATAAATTATACATGTCTTTACTCATTACCATTCTGTGTTTCTTTAACCAACTTATCACAAACATTTGATTTGCTATAAAAAATATTTGTTCTCTAAAAGAGTTTTCAAGTATGTCTCCGCGGGCCGGACAAAATCTGTCTGCGGGCCGGATGTGGCCCTCGGGTCGTAGTTTGGAGACCCCTGATCTAGACCAAATGTGAACTGAGATAGATGTCCTTGTTTAGTATGTAAACAAAAACAAATAATATTTGAAGCAGTGTGACCATATTTAGTAGAAAACTACTTTTTTAGTAGATTTTGGACTCAAATTTACAATTTTTAGTAAGGAAGAAATCTTTAGTAGATTCTAGTAGTTTTTTCATACCGAGACATCTATAAGTAAATTCTTTAAATAGATTAGAGTATCAACTGGTTAAATATTTCAGTAGAGAACTGTTAATAAAATAAAGATAGATTTATATGATCATATGCGTTAGTAAAAGATACACATCGCATGGGTTGTCAATGAAAAGGAAAATGTTTAGTTTGTGGGTGAATAACTGAACGTTTAGCGAAAAAGGGTTTAGATCAAGTTTAGATCACAGATCACCTACCTCTGCCAGAGCTACCGATTTATCGGTAGATTTACCGATTTTAATAGCAATCTACCGATATACCGATTTTTTTCCCAACCTACCGATTTTTCAAACAATTTCTGGATTAATTTCTAGATTATACAAATATTGCTTTATCCTTAGCATTTCATTTTATATCAAAACTATGTATTACTATTTTTCTGTCGCCAATAAATTAATTCCTTTATTTAACTTCCTTTACTATAAGAGTTCTTTTTATTATGCAACACATTATACATTTACGCACTTTTCATTTCAAATAATCAGGGGAAGTATAGAGTAACATTCAGGGATTTACATGTAAAAAGTTATAAATAGGAGTGTTTACGAAAATGTATTATTTGGTTTTTGTGCATTGTATATTGCAGTTTACAATTACGATTTCTTTCATAAAATTAAAATTGCGTTAAGGAATGTCCAGTTCTAATAGTGATAGTGAACAAATAAACATTAAAAGGCCCAAATACTCTCAGAAATATAAAGAAGAATGGGAGCAGCTGCCAGAGTTTAAAGAATGGTTACAAAAAAGCGAAAAATCTGACCAATACGCCAGATGCAAATGTTGCGACAAAAATATTAATATACGAAGCGGAAAGGCTTCTTTAATTAAACACAGTTTAAGAAATGTACATAAAGAAAAATGTGCTAGTCTATCTAAACAATCATTAATTACATCTTTTATTGCTAAGCCTGGTACATCTGCAATAAGTTTGGAGAATGAAGTCAAAAAAGGTAGGTTTATAATTTATTCTGTAGGTTAGATATTTATATATACATTTTTTTAGCTGAAATACGTATGTCAGCTTTTATTGCTGAACACAATTTGCCGTTTAATCTCACAGAACATCTCCCAAAACTAAATTACAACAATGTGTCCTAATTCAAAGATAGCTAAACGATTGGCATGCAGCAGGACAAAAACTGCAGCGATTGTAAATAAGTTGATTGGACCTCACAGTTTCCAGCTGTTGTGTGAAGACCTACGAAATACCCGATTTTCGTTAATAGCTGATGAATCTACTGATAAGACTACAATGAAACATCTGTGTCTAGTGGTAAGATACTTTGATGGAACTATAGTACGGGATCATTTTTTAGCATTAATACAACTTTCTGGGGCAGATGCAAATACCTTGTATGGTCACATTAAAAATTTTTTCATCGATAATAAAATTCCTTATAAACAAAATTTAATTGGATTTGCCTCAGATGGTGCGAATGTCATGATGGGCTCACAACATTCTTTAATGACATTATTAAAGAATGATGTTCCTTCATTACATATAATGAAATGTATATACCACTCATTTCATTTATGTGCATCATATGCGTGCGAAAAACTACCAAGATTTGTGGTGGATGTAACTAGAGACATATATAATTATTTTAGTTCAAGTCCAAAACGAATAGCAGAATATGCTGAATTTCAAACTTTTTGTGAAATTAAAATTCATCAAATTTTACATCCTTCACAGACTCGCTGGTTGTCTGTACAAAGTGTAGTTTCCAGAATTTTGGAACAGTATGCAGCTCTACAGCTATTTTTTACTGATGCTGTTGCAAATAAGGATCTTTTGGCCGCCGAAAATATTTTACAAAAATTAAATGATCCTATGACTAAATTATTCTTACAATTTTTAGAATACGTTTTACCATTCTTTACTAATTTAAATAAAGAAATGCAATCTGAATCACCTAAAGTGCACTTGTTGTATAAAAATATCTGTCAGATATTACGAACTGTATTGATTGCTTCATCAAAAGGGATTATTTGAAACAAACCCCTTTGGAAAATGTAGAGTATAAAAATCCCACAAATTATTTACCAATTCATAAAGTTTACTTTGGTGCTTATGTATAAAAATCTTTATTGGAAGTAAACTTATCTAGCGAAGAAATACATTTGTTTAGAGTCAGAGGCTTAGATTTTTATGTAGAAGCCTGTAGTCAAATAATTCAACGGTTTACATTAAAAAACAATATATTGAAATTATTAAATTTTATAGACCCCGATGTTGTCCAACATGGCACAACAGACTCTATTTCCGAAGTGGTTATCAACTTTTCCCACTTATTGTCAAATCATGATTTACAAGTCATTGATTCAGAATGGCGTTCATTAAGAAATATCGATGATATTCAGTCTTTTCCAAAAGAAACAATATTGTTTTGGCAAAAGATAAAGTCATTAACATTTGGTGATGGCTCACCAATGTTTAACCTATTGCCTGACTTTGTTTTTAATATATTAAGTTTGCCGCATTCATCAGCAAACGTAGAGAGATTGTTTTCATCAATTAATTTGATGAAAACAAAACTTGATGAAAAAATAAATTGAGCACTTCATCTATAATAGGATTATTGCATACAAAAAGATATATTGGTAACAACAATTGTTATGATTTTCATGTAGATAAAAAACTAATTTCTGCTATGAATTCAAAAACTTTGTACGTCACATCCAGCGAGGATGACTAACTAGTACGTATATTATAATATTTATATATCTTAGATCTTAATTGTAATTATTAAGTTCTTTTTAAAAATGTTTTTATTACATCTAGTTGTTGTGTATTTTCACTACTTGTTTATTCACTAATTGTGTTCTTTTTATAAATGTATTTTATTGTGTATGTATTCGATGTCAAAATTTTATCTTTACATCTCCTTTTTATAATATTTTAATTTGGTTCAATTGTGTTTTGTTTTTTTTTTCTTCAATTTTACCATTAAAAATTGTTTTCTAGAAATTTTTGTTTTATTTTGAAATCTACCGATTTTTGTCGGGATCTACCGATTTTTCTCGACAATTCTACCGATTTCCCTACAACTGAGCCTGGCAATTGGGTTGACACTTGAAACCTTTCCTAATGCGTGTATCGTTAGAGTTATTTGCGATGCAGATGCAATGGTACAAGACAGGACGGATCTACAAGAGAGTTATTGCAAACATGTTGTAAACACAGATTTTATTCTTTTATTTTCACAAATGACATTAAATATTTTTGTATATATAAAAATAATCTATAAAATTGTATTTAAGTACCTGTAATAATATACTATAATAAAAATTAAAATAAGATCATTCAAAATTAATTAATTTAATTAATTGAATATTTTCTCATTTAAAGAATACTATAACCCATAATACTCGTACAATATGAAGTGAAATTATTAGAAGTAGCTGTTTTAGGAGTTGTTAAATACTTTTGCATATTATGGGTATGTTATAAAATAGGGAATTCATGGACAATGTATTATTAGGAAATGGTGGATATCTAGTTCTCAACTACCATTGTAGAATCTTGAGACAGCAGTTGAAGTGTTGTATAATCTATAATAAATTGCTTCAAGAATTGTTAATGAAAGAACTTTTGTTATTTTGAAGAGATTTTACATTTTAACATGTGGAATGAGATGCAAGTTACCTTTTGTTCAAAGAATAATGCCTAACAGGTTATTCCGTTTTACATAACATTGCAGTAGTTAATATAGAAAACATTGAAATTCCGGCAAATGAGGGTGATGTTGATATTTGAGGGTAGTAGTTTTAATTAAAAAGTTTTTATTTATAAATACCAATCTATAAGCCATTAAAATTTCAAAAATTAAACCTTTGTTTTATTGTGTTTATATTGTTAATCCTTTATGATGGATATCTGTTAAATGGAATAAGTACTCTATTCCACAATGTCTGAAGCATGATATTTGTGCATATAAATTTATTGAAATTAGATACACCTTATATATCTGTAATTAAAAATGTCAAATAGGTATATTGAATTTAATAAATGAGTCTATTCTTTATTCTATGTCTGATCTATGATTATTAAACACTTTAAAATTGTTTAGAAATTACTTATATTTTAAATTCCTTTTTACAAACTTTTTTTTAATATCTCAAGCTTCAATAAAAATGTTCTTTTTAAATTGATTTGGATCAAAACATCTATATCTGATCTACATCAGAGAATAAACTTTTATTTAAAATTTTAAGGGATCAATTCAAGTGAGTAGTCCATAAAAAAATAATCTATTCTAAAGAGGCTGGTTATATGCTTACAAAACGACAATATTTTACTAAACCATTGAAATAAGGGCAGATATTGTAAAAAACAGATAAAGAAGCTGTAACATCTGTTTTGCATTTAATAGCTGTGCGAGACTTTGACCAGAGTTGATCTTTTCACAAATAAAACCTTTTTGAGAACAAAGGAAAGGAAGCAAAGCGATAATAGATCAGACAAGTTGAAAACTCAAAATGTGTTTGTTGATGTTTGATTGATGAACTAATTGCGACGTTGTCAGTTTTGTGACAGCAGTCCGAGACTTACAGAAAAAGCTAGAAGTGTGAAAAAAATTATGGAGAAAAAATAAGAGATATTTTTATGAGATTTGAATCAAAGTGATAAGAGCGATTGTAGGTAGATAAGCCTCAAGAAAACTGACAATCGAAGGACCATATAAGAGAGAGAGAGAGAGAACTGATTCGCTCAATAGGTTAACTCAAAAGCTACCATCTACAGTCTGCCTGTGCTGAACTGACAACACAGCACTTATCTTAAAGTGCCAGATAAAAAAGCACAGTGCCAAATAAAAAAAGAAAAAAAAAAAAAATAGAAATCACGTGATTTCTACCACCTGGCGAAATCGAATTCAAATATAGGCCGCCGTGCTCCCTAAGACTTGCGAAGCAAACAGCTTGATGAATGCATCGGCAAGGGAGTCTAAAAATTGCACTCCAAATGCCGTCCATCATGGCCTATATTCGTAGTGAATTCGATTTCTTACTCCAAATGAAGTAAATAAACAAAACAAATAACAAATGACGGTATTATACCGTCATTTGTTTATATATATTTGTTATTATATAAAAAAAGAAAAATTAGTAGTTTGTGGAACTTTTTTATAGAAGTGGATGATAATTATGCATCATGCAATATTTGTAAAGCCAAGCTGTCTTATAAAACGAGCACATCTAATTTAAAAAAAACACATGCAAGTAAAACATCTGACCATATCATTAAACGTTGGTACATCTTCAGGAAGTAATGTACAGCAGGTAGTTTTTTAAAAATTCCATTTATTTAGCTCATTTTCATTAAGAGTATCAGGTTAACTTAAGTCAAATTAAATATGTACCAAAATGGTTTTTCTTTTGAAATAAATAATTAGATAGATAGATTTATTGTATATAAACAATTCTGACAAAGGTCTTATTTTTTACAGGATATTCCATTAGAAGAAACAGCAGCAATATTACAACCAAACAATGATGCTCAGGCAAGTAGTTCCAATATAGAACCTTTAACCAAGACTGTGCAGCGTCAAACCACTATTGCTGCTTTTATTCCCAAACGGGTTACACCGAAATTTAAAAAAAATATAGATGATAAACTGATTCGACTTTTTACCGACAGTCTCCAGCCTTTTCGTATTGTTGAAGAACTTGCATTTAGACAATTTGTTGAAGCTCTTAATCCATCTCATGAATTGCCAAGTAGATACATGATATCTCGAACATTAATTCCAGCAATGTATGAGCAACGTGTTATTGAAACACAACAATAACAAATTCCAAAAAGATATGTGTTACTACAGATTGCTGGACATCTTCAAATATGGAGAGCTACATGGGAATAACTGTTCATTATTTGGATGACGATTTTAAATTTATATCCCTACTACTAGATTGTTCTAATTTGCCTGTACTGCACACATCTATTAACCTGGCAAAAGAATTAAAGAGAGTTTTTGTCGAGGGGATTGAGTAGGAGCATTCTTACAGGCAATTATAGGACGTAGAGGGCACCCTTCTTTGTGAATTTTTGGAAGTCCATAGTATGTTGGGGTGGTACCGGTATAGTTGGTTAATTCTTTTTTTGTTTTGATATTATAGTAACCCTGATATTATAGTAACAAGAGCAGACAAAGGTAACACTACAGTCATAATGGACAGAAACGATTACATCACCAAATCTTTTGAACTTCTCAATGACCCACACTCCTATAAAAAAATCCCCAAAGATCTGACTCCATCGGTAGAAAGAAACACCAACTTACTAATAAAACAACTACATGAAGAGGGATATATTACCACCAAAACAAAAAAAGAATTAATCAACTATACCGGTACCACCCCAACATACTATGGACTTCCAAAAATTCACAAAGAAGGGTGCCCTCTACGTCCTATAATTGCCTGTAAGAATGCCCCTACTCAATCCTTGGCTAAATATCTGGCAGGTATTATTGACACTTCTTTTTCTTCTCATAATACCTACAAAATTAAAGATTCTTTTGAATTTGCAAATAAGATTAATGGGTTTTTATTACCTTTAGGATATGTCTTGGTGAGTTTTGATGTTACTTCCTTGTTTACCAATATCCCTCTTGAACTGGTAGTTTCTATTCTGACAACTAATTACCATCTTATTGAACAGAACTGTACAATTCCCAAAGTTTTGTTCCTGAAACTGATTACCTTTTTATACAACAATACATATTTCACTTTTCAAAATGAATTCTATGTCCAAACGAAGCACCCATGGGTGGAGCTATATCCCCAACTTTAGCAGAAATTGTAATGAACTCCCTACTTCACTACTGTACTCAAAAAGTTGATTTTCAGTTCCCCTTCATTTACCAATATGTAGACGACCTCATATGTGCAGTCCCTGCAGACAAAATGAACTACACTCTTGATATTTTCAACTCATATAACACTCACCTACAATTCACTGTTGAAACAGAAGAGAATAATAGTGTTCCATTCCTCGACACCCATGTAACCAGACATGAGGACAACACAGTAAGGTTGGATTGGTACAGAAAGAAAACATTCTCAGGTAGATATGTGCCTTTTCACTCGTATCATCCAGACGAACAGAAGATTAACATCATCAAAGGTCTGAAAAACAGAATAAAAAGAATTTGTCACCCTTCTAACTACAAAAAGAACATCAAATTATTGTATGAGATTCTTAGAAAAAATCACTACCCTAAGATGCTTCTTAATAAATTGCTATTCCAAGATATGCCAACAGTTAGAACACACCAAAGACAAACATTAGAAGGAGAAACAGTAGAAGTTTTCTATGGGAGATTACCTTACATCAGAGGTTTATCACCACAGATCACAAACCTTTTCAGACAGTTCAACATAGTGATAGCAAATTCAGTGTACAAAATATTAGGGACATACTTTACTCACCTGACAGAAAGAGTTAAAAAACTGGATAACTTCAATGTAGTGTATTCTATTCCATGTGGTTCCTGTTCAGAAGTGTATGTCGATCAAACCAGCCAGAAACTCTCAAAAAACTAGCTTTGCACAAGAGTGATGTAGTGAGGAAACCCACCTGCACAGCCTTTAGCCAACATATTAAGAATACTGGACACATTGCTAACTATGAAAATGTGCAAGTACTAAAGAGGGTTGACAACCAATTTAAGAGAAACTTCATAGAAATGTGCTACATCCATAACTGCAGTTCTTCTATGAACTGTAAGAAAGATGTTGAAAACTTAAGTTGTATTTATTCCTTTCTACTTCAACAGGACTTGACAAGATGTAACAAACTGGAGAATGTAGGGAACGTATCATAACATGCATAGATTGCCTACCTGTACTTGAGAAAAGACTCCATTTCCCTGCTGATTGTGTTTCCTGGGGTTCTTTCTTTCCATATCTATGAGGTTCTAACGTGAAAATTATAACCTCGTTGCATATGACACCCGGATATTGACAGAAGTCAGAAATATGTCATCAAAAAAGAAGAATAATTCTTCTTTTCTACCTTTAACATGAAGTTGCAGTTTTTCTGTAGGTTGTAATTTTTAGATTTTTGTTGTGTTTGTATTTTAAATAATACCCTGTTGTGTTGTAATGTTTTTATTCAAAATTTTAAATGTATTTTTTAATATTTTTAACATGTTTGTGACAGTGTTCTTCACCTCTAGGACCAACTGAACATTTTCAATGTAGGTTTTAAATGTTAATTTCCACCACTTGTACTAAAATAGGTTTTCCATTTAGGTGCTGATGAAGGTGACAACATATCACCGAAAATTTCACATTAAGAATAAAGTTCTACACCAAACTGGCTTATACCATCTCTAGCTGATCCTTGTTTTGACGCTTTCCCAAAAGTTACCCTCCAAAGAATTATATATATATATATATATATATATATATATATATATATATATATATATATATATATATATAGTAAACTCTTATAAAGTCATATATATATATATATATATATATATATATATATATATACACATATATGACTTACCAAAACGTAAAACGTGACAGACATTAACGGACTGACATATAAAAGTTGATATCTGATA
Organism: Diabrotica balteata; assembly: GCA_918026665.1. Taxonomy (NCBI): domain Eukaryota; kingdom Metazoa; phylum Arthropoda; class Insecta; order Coleoptera; family Chrysomelidae; genus Diabrotica; species Diabrotica balteata. The sequence goes on along the minus strand of CAKJVB030000042.1, from coordinate 26,019 downwards.
TCTCATTGTTTACTGTCATTAGTATATAATTATTTTTATATGGGCGTATCGTTGATGTTTTCGAAAAAGGTATATATATATATATATATATATTATATATATATATATATATATATATATATATATATATATATTATATATATATATATATATATATATATAGTAAACTCTTATAAAGTCATATATATATATATATATATATATAGTAAACTCTTATAAAGTCATATATATATATATATATTATATATATTATATATATATATATTATATATATATATATATATATATATACACATATATGACTTACCAAAACGTAAAACGTGACAGACATTAACGGACTGACATATAAAAGTTGATATCTGATATCTCATTGTTTACTGTCATTAGTATATAATTATTTTTATATGGGCGTATCGTTGATGTTTTCGAAAAAGGTAAGGTGGCGATATGTTATGACTTTAAGAGCTTTTTATGATGTTATATTATTATTGTTTAAATCAGATTGAAATATATTTTATTTAGGTTTTGTGTATCTTTTTTGTCATTTATTGCATTGGTGTTTCTTTTTATTTCTATTGATTCGTATATCTCCCTCTTCTTTTTGTTTTTTTTTTGTTTTTAAAACTTTGATGTTTTCAAAATCAAATTTATGCTTCTTCCCGCTTTCATGTTTTGTGAAGAGCGCAGTGACGTTGTTCTTGTCATATTTGTGAGAACGAATTCTGGATTGAAGCAGTTGACTGGTTTGACCGATATAGACACCTTCACAGTTAGTACATGGTATCTCGTAAACAACATGTGATTTTTTAAGTTTTGAAGTTTGTGTTTTTAGTTTTGTGAAATATTTATTTAAGAGGTTGTTGCCTTTGTCAGCCACTGTTATATTATGTTTGGCTAAAAGACTTGTTAGTTGTTCGGATAAACCTTTTATATATGGAAGAGTTGTATAAGTGGTTTTGATACTGTTGGGTTTGTTGTTAGTTGTATTGTTATAAAATTTATTGAGTCTTGATTTGAAAATAGTTTCGATTAGATGTTCGGGATATGCATTCTTTAGAAGGGCATTTTTTGCTTTTTTTATTGCAGTTGGTCTGTATTCTGGGTCTGTTAGTTTTATAGATTTATCAGCGAGACTTATAATTACAGACTTCTTATGGGAAAATGGATGATGGGAATTGTAGTTAAGATATCGTAAAGACCATGTTTCTTTCGTAAACCACATGGTTTTAACATTGTTAATGCGATGTAAGGTGATATCCAGAAAGTTTATTTTATTATTTTGTTTAATTTCTATAGTGAACTTTAACATAATTATATATATAAAAGTAAACAACTTCTAATGGATATACGATTATTATAAAATTTAAAATTATACAAAAGGATAAAAAATTTCAAAACGTTTTCGGTCTTACTAGACCATAATCAGTGAAAACAGTTTAATAGTAGTTACAACTAGTCACATAGTAAGGTCTAATAACTCTTAGATTACATATTGAAAATTTTAAAAATGATGTGGCACGAGGTCGATGTTAGAAGACTTCACTTTAAGTGAGCATACCGATCCCTACTCGAAACGAGCACGTTAGTGACCTAAGGTAGATATCAGCCAATCTTGGTTGCTTGGAAAACGTTTTGAACTTTGACTCCTCTTGGACAAGTTTAAATTATATAATAAATATATACCATTATACATATATATTAGAAGTTGATTACTTCATTTGTAAGTTTTTATACTTAATGAATGACTTCTGTCAACGTTTATTCCGATTCTCAAAACGTCCCAACACAAATAAATCCTCCAATCATAGAATAATATGTCTATAATCTAATGGGCCAAGCTCTGAAAGCTTTACTTAGCATTATGCAAACACGAGTATACAAAAACCTAAATGAAAACATAAGAGATACACAATTGGGCTTTAGAAGGAGTCTTGGCACCCGAAAGGCCCTATTCTCCGTACAAGTCCTTATCCATCAAGTGCATGACGTCAATACAGATGTGTTCGCGTGTTTCATCGATTCTAAAAAAGTCTTCGATAGAGTCAAGCATAGCAAAGTCAAAGAACTCAAGTCATAAAACTCAAAGAAAATGAAACAGAGATCGAAAAATCAAGAGGCATGGATATTGAGGGAGAGATTACAATCTGTAATCTCTCCCTCAATATTCATACCCGAAAAAGAATTCTGATGGTTTTATTAGATATATCATATATATATATATATAATGAAACCATCTTAGAATTCATCGGTGGAGAACTAGAATACCTCTTAACTATAAAACGTAGAAAATGGAAAGTACCGCCTGCTGTAACTTATTCTGCAGGAGAAAATAGAAAATTGAAATTCAACCAGGCGCAGAACATCGTAGCCGCAACGGGAATGATGGCAGCAGTTCATTCAGAGCGGCAGTAGATAGAGTAATTTGGTTCAATGTGATGGCAAACTGTAATGATAAGATTGCTTTATCGTTACTTTGAGATATAAAATAACTTAATTCTGCCTGTAAAGTATACACAACTATACAAGGACTTGTATTATCTATGTATCTTTTGGTTAAAAAGGTATGTTTGTTTATCAATTGGTCAAACTGCTTACCTGTAATTTCCGCTTAGCTTGGAACTACCGGAAGTGAAAAGTGTAGAGAGTCACTTTATATTCAACCTCTGAAGGTGACCGAGGTATTCTCCAGAGACCAACGCCACGTAGTTCTCCAGTTAGGAAAATTTTTAAGTTTATTCGGAGGCCAATTTCAGTTAAAGAAGGCGTGTTTGTTTTGATGATTCTTTGAAGTTTTGGAAAAGAAGTTTTAGTTTGAATACTGGAATATTGTTGCGTTGGGTGAGTATCATTTTAATTAAAGTATTGTTTTATTTTCAAATGTGTAATGTATTTTATTTTATGAATTATAATTCAGTCTGATTTGAATCTTTGTACTGTGAAGTTCGATTTTAATATTGTAATAAAGTTTTCGCATTTGTAAAGTAAATAATTATTTTTTAAAAATCGTCCCTGAAGGGTAGAAACTATTAGTGGCGCAGTCTTAGTGGATTTTTCGTAGAATTCCATTGCGGATATTCGTGAGTTGTAACTCTTTGACGAAAAAAGAACCGGTTTCCGTTTTTCAAAATCTTTTCGAACTGTCAGTGATTTTGGGCTCCATCAGGACATCCAGAATTTCCAGGGACCTTAAGCAGAAGTACATAAATGTGGTAAGGTAATAATTTTTATTCATATTCAGACTCCTCTTTGCCTATTAAATTCTTTTGTGAAAATAATAGTCAAGAGTACGTATTAGTTACTTATTATTTTTGATTGATAAGAATATAATTGAGAAAGAAAAGTAGTAAATATATAAATAATGACTACACCTAGTATCTCAAATGCTACTATTATTGTACCTAAGTTAGATATAGCAAATTTAGCCATTATTCCTCGTTTTGATGGCAATTTGATTAAACTTTATAGATTTATCAATGCTACCGAATCAATCTAACAGCATTATTTTGATACAACTAATCTTAATAGCTTTCAAAATTGTTTATTATTAAACGGTATATTAAATAAATTAGAAGGAAGGTAATACTGATTGGGATGGTATAAAAAATACATTAATTTTAAATTTTGCTGATCAAAGAGACAAAAATTGTCTAAATCAAGATCTAGTTAATCTTAAACAAAAACCAAACGAAACACCTTATCAGTTTCATGAAAAGGTGCTAGATTTATTAAATTCTATTTGTAACTATATAGATTTACACCATATTGGTCAGGAGCGTGCATATAAATGAGATTTCTTTAATAAACAAGCATTAAAAACATTTTTAGCAGGTTTAAGAGAACCTTTAGGACCTATAATTCGCGCAATGAGACCACAATCTATCGAGCAAGCTATACAATTTATTAAAGAAGAAGATAATATTAAATATTATCAAAGAAGTAAAAATTTTAATAATAATAATACAAACAAACCATCTCCCATATTATCAATACGTTCCTGAGAGTATGCTGGAGAATGACAACTACAAGCTAGACTGGGATCGCACTGTGCTCACAGACCAAACTGTAGCACATAATAGACCAGATCTCGTGATAGTTAATAAACTAACAAGACAAACAACTCTAATCGATGTGGCGATACCTAACAACAATAATTTGGGTGTTAAGTACAACGAAAAGATCGCCAAGTACAGAGATCTGGAAATACAAATAAGAAGACAATGGAGAATGGAAAGTATCCAGACGATACCTATTATTCTTTCTACCACTGGAGTCATTCCAAAGAACCTCCTAAAAAACATAAAAAAGCTGGGTCTAAATCAACATCTATATAAGGTAATGCAGAAAGCTATGCTACTTTCGACGTCCAGATGCGTGAGAAAATTTTTAGGAGATACACCGACGTACCAAGTCACCTAGGACTCGATAACATGGAAAGAGTCCCACCAGAGCTCAATCCTTTTGATACCGTAGGTATCTGGGATAAGTGAATTTTCCCCTTAGAGGGAGTGTGAGCCATATGGCTAAATCTGGATAATAATACTAACAAATATTCTAGAAACCAAAACTATAACTTTCATTCCCAAATAAATTCTCGCAATAATAGACAGTTTCAACCTTCACAACCACATCAGTATCAAAGAAACACTCCCAGTACACTCCCATCAAAGAAAAACTATCAGTATAATGTCCAAAATTCTAATAGGCCAACTCAAAATGTGTGGCTACCAAATCCAAATTTTGTTCCTAACAGACCCACTAACATGAGTACATCTACTAGGAATAGTAACCCCCAGTTCAGAAATAGCTTTCAAAACTCTAACAAGCCAGCTCAGAACGCTTGGCGAACAAATCCCAATTTTGCTCCAAGCACTCTACTCCTATGAGTACAACTACTAGAAATAGTACTCCCCATTTCAGAAATAATTTTCACAACTCTAGAAATCCAAACCAAAATTTTACATTCGAAGAATTATATAGTACCGAATACGAATCCATTAATGAATAGTGATAATCAAAATACTCCTCAGACTTCTTGTCGACAAGATTTTGATATTGTTAACGAAGAGCATGATCAAAATTTTCAAGACAGCATCTCTCAAAACCGACCAACTTAATAGAATTAAATTTTTCCAGAAATAAAAGAGAACTGCAAGCCCTGGTTTGAAAATCCCACATCTGGAAATAAAGTTTATGTATTCGCAGATGCACCACATATGATCAAATTATTTAGAAACCATTTTTTGGACTCTGGTTATTTTTTGAATGGAAAATTGATTCATGTCAAGCCGATAGTCGATTTGCTCAAGCATACAAGATGTGCTGATTTGAATATTGCTCACAAAATCAGTGAAGAATTTTTAACAGTGAAAGGACCTCAACGCCAAAAAGTTAAATTGGCAACAAAATTGTTTTCACACACTGTTTTTAGCGCATTAACTAGATTGGGGTCTTTGGGAAAATTCGCAAATAACATCAACTGGTTAGAATGTACTGAAATGATCAAAATAATTAATGACTGGTTTGATATATTCAATTCCAAAGTTCAACAAAAAGATACAAGACATCATATTAAATCGTACGGATCATCTTTAAATGAGCAAATATGATTCTAGATAAAATGGAAAATCTTGTGAAAAATATTCGTACATCCACTTCAAAGTCATTACTGCCCTTTCAGCATGGAATTATTGTTAGCATTAAATCTTTGTGATTACTCTTTCTGGATTTAAAAAAAGATTTCAACGTCAAGTATATAACAACATACAATTTAAATCAAGATTGCTTGGAAGGACTCTTCTCAGTAATACTTGCGATTGGAGGTTTACATGATCATCCGTGTCCTTTACAATTTAAATATCGTCTTCGTAATTTTATTATGGGTCGAAATGATGAAGTAATTTCACTATCGGACCAATATAAGTAACCTACCAGAAACAACAAACATGTCGCTTCAAAACATGAAAGCAGAAAGCTCTTTGAATCCCGTTTGTTATAACAATGACATAGAAGATTCGGTGATGATAACCGAACCACTTTTTAGTCAATTAAATCTTCCAGTAACTTCAGAAAATGTAAACCATCAAACAGATTTTGAGATGGAAGAGTTGTATTATGATGGACTAGAGAATTTAGCTGGTTTCATAGCTTTCAAGCTACGACATGAAGAGAGTTTGGAAAATTCTACAAATAGTAACACTTCTTTCTCATGGGTAAACCATCTCTCAGAAGGCGGTTTGGTGAAGCCTTCAGAATCATTACTTACAAACTGTCATGAACTAGAAAACATTTTTTGCCAATTCAATGGAGACACCCCATTATTAAAGTATTAAAGTTGGCATCAAAAATTATCAAAAATCTTTATTGAAAAGACCAGTTCACGTTAAAACATCTGATGATGTGAAAAAACTATTTTTTAGATGTCGGATGTATTTTCGAATGCGAGTTTTAAATAAAAAGTTGAAAGAAAAGTCTAAAATACAAAAAAGAAAAATTGCAAAAATTGTTAAGTAAAATAAATCAAATGAAATATTGTTTTTTTTTGTGTTTTGTATTTTTTTGTTTTTTGTTTGTTTTATTTTTGTTTTGTTTTTTGGGGCCAAGAGATGTGCTCTTTTTCTAGTCGGCGTAAAGCTGCGAGGGAAAAGAACCAATCTCAGGGGACGACTTTTACACGGAGAGTCTTAGGACTTTGCACATCCTTAAACTATCCCAAGACCGCTGGGTACTCCAAACACTGATTGGGGGTGTGTAATCTTTAATTGCACCCTTCTCGTAGTGGCCCTGTTGAAACTAAACTCAGCGGATCTAGACTAGATAGTCGATAAACAATCCTTGCAGAATTGGGGCTTATTTGACCTTTTAAAAAGGGTGAAACTAAAGAATGTAATCTAGAACTAGAGGACCGCAATAGATCTGAAAAGGTTGCAGTGGAATAGGCTAAAAGGCCCCCTCTTTAAATCTATCTAAATATAACTACTTAATATTGTTTTTGTAACTTTAATACATACAATGGTGAATTATATTCATACAATACGTATGATTATAATTCACCAAAGTATATATTAAACATTGTAACAAACGAACAATAATTATTTTAAGGTATTTAAAAACCCGACAATGTATAAAACTCATGCTTTCCCGTAACTCTCCGTACAATTTTGTCGTGCGCTGACGTCACGCGCGGCCGGTCCCAAAGTTGTTATCGAAGTGGCTTTATCTTCTTGTGTAGTATCATGATTTGGACTCAAGAATGCTCCTGCAACTTTTCAGAAAGTTATGGACGATATTCTGCGAGGTCTTCAAGATGACCTCTGTCTTGTTTAGTTATGACCATATATTTATTTTTTCTACCTCACTACAAGAGCATATTGTAAATTTAGAAAAAGTTTTTTTAAACGTTTACAAGCCAATAATTTTAAAATACAAGTAGATAAGTGTGAATTTTTATGGAAAGAAGTAGCCTATCTTGGTCACATTGTAACTACAGAAGGTGTAAAACCAAACCCAGATAAAATTAATGCAATTGTCAAATATCCACTTCCAAAAACAGCACGCGAAATAAAAGGATTTTTAGGTTTGCTAGGATATTACAGATTTATAAAAGATTTTGCCAGATTAACTAAACCATTAACGAAATGTTTAAAAAAAGATGCTAAGATAGAACATACTCCAGAATTTGTAAAATGTTTCGAAGATTGCAAAAATCTATTAATTAACGAACCGATACTTCAGTATCCAGATTTTGATAAAGATTTTATATTAACTACTGATGCAAGTAATGTAGCAGGAGGAGCCGTATTATCTCAACTGGTAAATGGTCAAGACAAACCAGTAGCTTATGCCTCTAGAACATTAAACGAGTCCGAACAAAACTACAGTGTTATAGAAAAAGAACTTCTTGCGATAGTATGGTCAACTAAGTATTTTAGACCTTATCTATTTGGAAGACAATTTAAAATTATGACAGACCATAAACCCTTACAGTGGCTTATGTCTTTAAAAGAACCGAATTCACGATTGGTGAGATGGCGTTTAAAATTAGAGGAATTTGTAGCGTTTACGCTACTGATTAGTGCAATATTATCAGAGTTAAAAATTGTATTAATAAAACCCCTCACGAAACTTCTTCTGACCCGCCCGCGATCGATTTTTAAATCGACATTTTTCCACACACGCGCAGGAGTCGCTTTGAAAGGAAGATTAGTCGAGTTTGTGCGGAAGCCGTTAGTTTCTGGTCAGAACTCAGCGCAGACACGTCAATCAGTGAAATTTTCTCACGTTCAAAGTGACGGAATTGGAGCAAGGAAGATAATCTGGGTGGAAGAATAAAATAATAATAATAATTAATTTTTAAAATCAAGATTCATTTATAAGAGTTCCACATAAAAAGGAAGATTTTTTTTGGCGTGCTGCGGCTCCATCTAAGTAAATCATTTCATACGTATTATCTCTTTATCATATAATCAAATTTATCATTGCAGTTTAGTATTTCTTTAGAGATTTATTTTTGAGTTCCGAAATAATTTAAATTTAAAATTTCCTTGATTCACTCGCAAAGAACATAAGGTCATTTTTTATATAGTCAAACTTAAATTCTGTTTTAGTCCACGTCGTATCATTAAGGTTTTTTGTTTTCTTTTTTTTCTCTAACTTTTTTTGGTGGAATATAATAGGCTCTACAATTATTGAACAGCCTTCTGTATTCTGCGCATGTTCATTTCATGGCGCAAGCCTGTCATGTCTACGAAGTAACTTCAGAAATTTTGACATGTTGACCTAACCTAATGTTTTGATGTTTTGTTTTGGTGCAGTCAATCCATGCTGCTACACCTATTAAATTACATAGAAATTAAATCTGATAATTCTTTTAGATTCCGTCACTTGAGAGTATTCACTTAAGAATATTCCCTCAAGGATATTCGTTAGTAACAGAATTTCTTAAATAGTTAGCAACTCTCGTGGATTTTGCCGTCACTCCGAGCAGATAGACCAGTGACTGGTTTTGTGCCCAGACTCCCCTGGGATTTGTCCTTTACAGCAACAAACTGATTTAGCCGTGCCAAGAGGAGTTTTCCTATGGACTTATAGTGCTGTAAAGATAAGTTGTTTGACTGTCTAACCTTTTTGTTACTTTCTATTTAGTAGTGTACACTTTTCATATGCATATGATCAGGTGAATACATTTTTGATATAATATAATTCTAAAATATTGGGGAGGGAAAATACATTTCATGTTTTTATTAGGTTTTTTAAATAGGATATAAAGAGTCTGACCAAACTCACTTTTTGATATAATACTTTTTTTAATACAATACATTTTGATATAATACAATTTTGATATTGGGGAGGGAAATAAATTTCATGTGGTTTTTAAAACATTATATAAGGAATATGTAACAACTCACTTTTATCTATGATATAAATGGTACTAGATTTATCAATTTTGATATCTTTACCATACTGTCACTTGTATCTCATTCTAGTAGAACTAAGTTAAATTAAATTACTAACTTTTAGTGTTAAGACTTTAGCTACCATACGGACTATTCTAGGTTTTTACTAATATTTCACACTTTATTTGGCCAGTGGTAGTGACTATTCGCTTGTTGAGGGGCTATTAGGTCCTATTGTATCTTTACACCACCCACTACCACTGTTATTTAGTTTTGCATTATATGTAAATTGTTAATACATATATATCTATATACACGTTTTTATAAATACATTGATTGTTACTATTTTGAGTTTTATTTCAGTTTCTACTAACCAGTATATAATATAGCAAGACAAGATTAGTATTTAGTATTTTGTATTTCAGGTTATTATCTCCAGTATCATTTGTTTCCAGTCATTTGTTACTTCAAAATCTCAACTATCGTTGAGTTGGCGCCCTTCTTCCTCTCTTTTTATCGTCCTTTTCTATAAATTTATTCCCAGTGACCTTCTTTAGTTGTATCACGTTTGATATTAATAGGTCTCATTTCATTTCTTGTCCCATTAGCTCATTATCCTTGCTATCTGCTTTGTATCTTTAAAGCCACAATTCAGTGCATTGAAGCTAGCCCGAACACTCACTTGAGATTTAGTGTCTCTTTGGCCATTTAACTTTGTTCCTCTGAGCTTAGCCATATTTTTAGTATTTTCATCACCTCTCTTCCAGTTCTTCTGAAATTTGGAAGTTCTACACTTCCTAAAATCCAATACTCCCAGAGTAGTGAGGTTTCAAATTCGTTTACATAATCGAATATAAGAAAGGAAGTTGCAATGCAAATGCAGACTCCCTATCTAGAATAGAGATTCATTGTAATGAATTTTTAAAATACATGGAAGAACACAATAAGACTCCGACAAGGATCGATGATGATAACGTTTCGATGGCTGTAAATATCGACGACAATATTAACGAAGAAAACTTAGAACAAGGAAATGACCAAGATAAAGAAATTGAAGATAATGATGATGACGGAGAAATTGTACATACTAGTATAGAAGATCCAATACTAGAAATGCTCATTTCTGATAAAAATCTCAATGTTTTTGATCACCAAATTGTAATTGATTTTGTTTTACACTCAGCTGCCAAACCAAAAATTGAAAATATATTTCCCAACAGAAAAAGACTTTATATCCAAATTTCAAAAAATAATATTGTAGAAGAAACTATTAATATATTCAAAAATTACATTGACCCAAAATACAAATATGCTGTGTACTTTAAAGAAGATACCTTTATACCAGAAATATTAGAAACGTTAAAAAACACATTTAAAAATTCTGCCTACAAGTTAATAAAATGTAACAGCATCTTAAAAGATTTAGTAGACAAAGATGAACAGCATGAAAAAATAAGGTTATTTCATGAAGGAAAAACCAATCACTGCGGCATTCTAGAAACAGAAACTAGGATTAAACGCACCTACTATTGGCCAGGAATAAAACAAGATGTAACAGATTTTATAAATAATTGTAATATTTGCCAAGTAAATAAATATGATCGTAATCCACCAAATCAAAAACTAATGATTACACCCACAGCTTCAAAACCGTTTGAAATAATATTTGTAGACACTTTTCAAAGTCAAGGCCAAAAGTTTCTTACTGTAATAGACACATTTTCTAAATACGGTCAAGCATACCCACTTTCAGCTTTGACAAGTACTGAAATTGTAAGAGCTTTTCTAACCTTTATGACACATCATGGAATTCCTGATCTTGTAACTATGGACCGAGGTACAGAACTAAAAAACTCTGTTGTACAAGAATTCTTCGATATACATAAAGTAAAAACTCATTATGTTACTACAAATAGTACCCAATCTAAAGGATCTATAGAGAGATTTCATTCCACTCTAATAGAACATCTACGAATAATTAGGAGTAAATCAGATGGAAAAATTGATATCTTAAATCAAATGCCTTATGCTATTTTAGCATATAATAACTCAATACATTCCGTAACTCAATAAAAGCCTATAGATATTATAAATGGACACATTAACACGAAAGAAATATTTGATATGAACATAGACCAAAAACTGATTAATAGTTATCTATAATAATTATTAATCAGTTTTTTATTAATCATATCTCTATGATTAATAAAACATAGAGATATGACCAAAGAGATCTATAAAGAACTTAATAAAAAATTGATCGAACAAAAAGAAAAAAGGATTGAATATAACAATAAGGATCGACACGAACCACTCACATACGAAGAAGACAGTGATGTTTATAGGAAAAACACGACACTTGTACGAAATAAACTTAACCCTAAATTTATGAAGATAAAGTTGTTAAAGATGCAAAAATTAAAGTTGCTACTCAAAAAAGACTTTTACACACACAAAACTTGAGACGACCAAAAACTAACCGGAAAAAACTCTTGCAGGTTCAATTATTAAATGTATTACGGGAAATTTAGATACAGAAGACGCAAAACATTACGATAGCGCACTAGAAGAACTAAAAAGTAACCAAAATAATATTGTAACTAAACTTAATAAACGAATTTCATTATCGACAGAGATTGTAGATAATTTCAATAATACTATTTCTCTCATAAAAGAAGTAATTTTCTCTGGTTTAGAATCTATTCGTTCAAACCTTACGAAATTTATTTTTAATTTCGAAGATTTCCTTATAACTAGAAATATATTAGATCAATTAAGTATAAGTATAAATATTATAGTACAGTTGCTAACAGAAATAGAAAACTCTATAACATTTGCGAGACTAGGTATTTTAAATAGTAGTATAGTAAAGATTAATGAACTGAAGTCAATATTAACTCAAATTATGAAATATCATTCAAAAAACGAACTAATTTATCAGATCACATCAGACATAAATAAATATTATAATATCTTAGAAACAGAAGCGTACTACTCTAACTTGACAATTGTTTTCATTGTCCATGTTCTAATAGCGTATCCCGACGAATACTCCTACTTTCATTTATACTGGATTCCTACTGTAAATCGAACTACCATAGTACCCCCTAATACCTATCTGATAATGAATGAAAATTTTTACCAATACACATCTGTACCATGCTCAAATCTGAAGCCCAAATTCTTCTGTCCCGAGAATCATCTGAAAAGCAAAAATGAAGAAGACTGTCTATTTCATCTCCTTAAACTGAAATCTAATCCTACGAGATGCCAAAGAATAGAAGTTCACATTTCAAAAAATATGATCCAACAAATAGATGAGTCCCACTATATCACTGTTTTGGTAACCAAAACCAAAATCCAAATGAACTGTACCAACACAGACCTTCAATTAATTTCTGGAAACTATCTCATCACAGTTCCTTTCCAATGCCAGTTTAGAACAGAAGATCAAACATTTAGCAACAATCGCCTTGTTTCTGAAAGTCAACCATTATTACTTCCAAATATAGTTATTCCTTATCCTCATCAAGAAGAGATTCCCGAAGTCCATATCGAAGATATCCAACTGGACAAGATTCACTTAGTTAAGAAGAAACAAGAAGAAATTAAATCAATGATACTTAACCCTGGCATCACTCGCGCTATGAGTATTTCTCTCACACCTACCAGTAAAATGCAAATTTTATTAACGGTAAATCACGCATACTGCTACCCCCACTTCTAGCTGAGTTTCTAAGGGTCTTCGTTGTTACGCTTGAGCGCATGCAATATTTAGTGCATGTTGGTAATAGATATCGGGCACTTGTCGATCGTGTGCAGATCTCTGTGAGAATTTCTCTCATCGCGCAAGTTCTAACGTAGTATATTTTCTTAAGGTTGAATAAAGTTTTGGTAAGTAAATTTAAGATTTTTTTATACATAACTACTTTATTTGCTTTTTAAATAAGGTCAAGGTGTTCTATTATTGTGGTATTGTTATTTTAGATAGTAAACAATGAGTAGAGGACTGACGCTTGCAGAATTAGGGCGAATTCGATATGAAGAGGCACAAAGAGAAGGTATGTCAGCTAACATACCATGGAGTGGGCAAGAGGAATGTCAAAATCAAGAAATTATGGAAGATGGCGGACGAGTGGATGTTGAAAGTGACGCTTCCAGTGAACATAGTATGCATAATACCGATTCCGAACAATCTGATGTAGAAGTTGAAAATTTTGTTTATGAAGTTGACGATAATCCCGCATATACATCAAAACATCATTTCACTGGTAAAGACAAAAAAACTCACTGGATGGCTTATCCTCCACGACCTAACGTAAGAGTGCCTACAAAAAATATTGTTAGTCATCTTCCCGGAGTAAAAAATATTGCAAAAGATGCAAATACTGTCGAAGCATGCTGGGAATTATATATTACAAAAGAAATGGTTGAAGAAATCGTACAATGCACAAATATCTATCTAGCAAAAATACGAGGTAACTATACGAGAGAAAGAGATTGCCGTGACACAGACGCTACAGAAATATATGCTTTTATCGGCCTCCTATACATGGCTGGGGTACGAAAGGCTCAATATCTAAATACTAAAGAACTTTGGGCTGATTCAATATTTGCTCCTGCTTGCTTTAGACTAACGATGTCACGAGAACGATTTCATATTTTAGGAAGAGCACTAAGATTTGACAATATCAATGACCGAAACGAAAGAAAAAAATACGATAATTTGGCTCCCATTCGAAACATATTTGAACAGTTTGTGTCCAAGTGTCAAGAAAACTACCAAGTTGGAGAGTATTGTACAGTGGATGAAATGTTGGAAAGCTTTAGAGGGCGATGTAAATTTCGGCAATATATAGCCAACAAGCCGGCCAAATACGGCATTAAAATATATGCCTTAGTTGACTCAAGGATGTTTTATACCTGCAATATGGAGATATATGCAGGAAAACAGCCAGTTGGCCCTTTTTATCTAGACAACTCTGCATCTGCTGTTGTTATGCGTATAGCAAATCCCATATTAAACACAGGTAGAAATATAACTATGGACAATTATTTCACGTCAGTGCCGTTAGCCAAACAATTACTTGATAGGAAAACTACACTTGTTGGTACCCTAAGGAAAAACAAGAGGGAAATTCCGCCAATATTTATAAATGTGAAAAGACCTGTACCTAGTAGCATGTTTGGTTTCCGAAAGAATACTGTATTATTATCGTATAAACCCAAACCTCAGAAAAACGTATTGATGTTATCTACATTTCATTCTGGGGACTACATCGATCCTGAATCTGGCGAACTGGAAAAACCTGAGATCATTACATTTTATAACCTAACAAAAGGAGGTGTCGATGTGGTTGATGAATTAAAATCAACTTATTCTGTTTCCAGATATTGTTGCCGATGGCCACTTAGAATTTTTTTTACAATTTTGGACGTTGCTGCTATTAATTCCAATATTGTATATAAAAGTAATACCGAAGTTATTGAAGAACGTAGAATTTATCTCAATCATCTGGCCGAAGCTTTGATTAAACCTCTGTTGATTCGTCGTTCATCGATCAGGTCTTTGCCAATTAATATTCGAAGCATGCTAAGGGAATATTTAAATATGCCTCAGATTGAACAGAACAGAGAATCTGTTCCAGATTTCTGTGGATTTTGTCCAAGAAGAAAGAACAGGAAGTCAAAAAAACGATGTGTTAGCTGCAATGTTGCCATTTGCACGGAGCATACCACCTTCACATGTCCAACGTGTTCTGGCGTAAACGATAATAGTGGTACTTCAGATGATTAAATTTTTGATTAATATTATGTTTATTTTATCTGATTTAAGGATAACATTAATTTAAAGATAGATGTAAAATAAAATATACAGGGTATTTTTTTTTAGTTCTTAGCATTGTATAAGTTTTCTTTTTAGTATTTTTAATGTACTTATAACTCTATTTTTGGCATTTATTTTAAATAAACCCTTTTATTATTACCAATAGTTTTGTTTCATTTGCATAAAAAAAAATAAAAACAGTTACACCGAACAAAATCTTGAAGGGTTCGTCGTGTGAGAGAAATTCTCACGCGCGAGTTCTCGCGTAATTTTTTAAGGCGCGAGTGATGCAGGGTTAAAAACTCAAAAGCTAGTACTCCTTTTAATTTGTGAAACATATCAATAATATTACTGATTATAATAATTTTTGCATATTTTGGTATTAACCCATTAGCTGCCATGATCCCCATTTGGGGATTTCGCTTTTTGTACCGTTTGGCAACTACGCATATTATGAAACTCTGTTAGTTTAGGTTATGTTTTGTTCCTTGAACATTCACGTGTGTGGTTTTGTTGGTTTACGATATTTTGGTGGCGTAAATATTGAAATATTTAGCTTTTTGTGAAAATTTGTGGCTGGTAAGTTGACCTTTTTACATACCTATATTTTCATTATTATTTTTTGATAGATAAGTTTTGACAAGAGTTTTTTGTTTATAAAGTGTGGATAGACTAGAGTCTTAAGCATACAAAAAAGATACAGCCACACAAAAAATAATAAAAATGTGGCTGTAGGGTCCTTTTGTGTTCCGATACCCAAATGGGGACCATGGCACATGTAATATTTTTTTCTTTTTTTTTAGATTATGAGTTCCAAACCTTTCCGCTCCTTGAAAGAGCTTGAGGCTTACATAGATGATCCAGAAAATCATGTCTACATTGATGAAAGTGAATATACCCATATCGACATCGTTGAACTTCCACCAGACCGCGTAGACTGCGTGACAGATTCTGAGGATCTAGATGAGGATGTCTTAGGTGATTCCGTTCCCCTAGACCTTCCAGGAGATATTGAGCTTCACGGCCTCACGGATGTTAAAAAGATACCCCAATCTGATCAGCCGCAGCCCAGCTGTTCTACTTCAAAACGGGTAAGATCGAAAACAACTGCCCAAGCGCCCAAGAGATCTAAAATTGCTACCAGTCAACCTCCAGCCTGGAAAAAGGTAGAAAAAGCCAATTTTAGTGTATTAGCTGATCCAAATGAAGCTCAATCGGCATGCGATATCCGTCGGCAAAAAATTAAAGATGAAATTCGCGGTAAATCACCAGCCGAAGTTTTTGAGTTATTCTTTGATGAAGAACTAATGACCTATATTGTTAGGCAAAGTGTGATTTATGCAGCCCAGAACAACAGGCATGAGTTCACTTTTTCTGTAAATTGTCTGAGAAAGTTTCTAGGCATACTCATATTGACTGGATATCATTCTCTCCCACAAGAACAAATGTATTGGTCAGAAGACGAAGATTTAAATGTCCAAATTGTAAGAACATGTATGTCTAGAAATCGCTACCTAGAAATAAAACGAAACATACATTTCAATGACAATTCACTTATACCTGTCAAGCCGGAAGAGCATGATAAGCTCTATAAAATAAGACCCATCATAGACAGGTTCAATAAATTATGCATGAGATTTGGAGTTTTCAGTAGCAACCTGAGTATTGATGAGCAAATGGTGCGGTATTTTGGTCATCATTACCTGAAACAATTTATCAGGGGAAAGCCCATTCGATTTGGTTTCAAACAATGGGCGATGTGCTGCTCAGAGACAGGTTTCTGTTTCGATACCGAGGTATACGAAGGTAAAAAAGCCGATACTGCTGCCAGTGTTAGTCTAGGATCTTCTGTAATCTTGAAAAAAATGGAGGTTATCGAAAATCCCTCTGAGCATTGTTTCTACTTTGATAACTTTTTTACCAGCTATGAACTTATGAGAGAGCTATCTGATAAGAAGGTCTGCGCTTCTGGAACAGTGCGCAGTAACCGAATGGGCCGTTGTCCTTTGACATCTGACAATGAGGTAAAAAAAGAGAAGCGGGGATTTTTTGATTACCGTTTTGACCAAACAAACAATATATTTGCGGTAGTGTGGAAAGACAATAGCTGTGTCAAACTCCTGTCAAATCATGAAGAGGTCCTGCCAATAGCCAAAGTCGCTAGATGGTCGCGAACGGAAAAAAAAGAAATACTTTTGCCTCAGCCCAATGTTATAGCTAAGTACAATAAATATATGGGGGGAGTAGACAAATTAGATTGGAATATCCAAAAATATAGAATTAAAATTAGAGCAAAGCGATGGTATTTCCCCTTATTTACAAACGTTATTGATATGGCTCTAGTAAATGCTCACGCAGTCTACTCTATTGCAAATGGTAGTGTTCCATTACTTGATTTCAGGAGAGCTGTAGCCAAAGCTCTTTTAAGGGTGAATTCACTTTCAGACCCAAAAAAGCTTGGAAGACCATCTTTAAAAATGAAATCTCAAAAACGTGTGCCTGAACCAGTGAGACGAGATCCAGTTGGACATTATCTTGAAAGGACTCCCGAAGGCAAGCAAAGGAAATGTGCGGTCTGCAAATCGAATGTAAGAAAACAGTGTTCTAAATGTAATGTTGGTTTACATGTAGAATGTGTAGTTGCTTGGCATTCAAACTAATTGCTTTTTGTCAATATTTTGTAATAAAAATATACCTTGCACTAACCTTGTACTTATGTTATTATTAAGCATAGTATATGCCATGATCCCCAATTGGGGATCCACGATAAAAAACGTCAAAAAATGACAGATTTTATAAATACATACCAATGGAGTCTATTTTTGTCAAATAATTATACATCAGTATTCAAAAAATCGATATTAGCAAGAAAAGAAAAATTGGCAGTTAATGGGTTAAATGACTAAGAAGAACTAATTCACAAAGAAAAGATGATAGTCCCATGGAGAGTGCTCACATCCAAGATGATCCTAAAGAAACCTACCAGAAGCCCAACCTAGGTCATTTTTCAATTCCATGAAAAATTCCAAAAACTAAGGGTGGAGGAGTTATAGACGTTGACCCCATAAGCCAATACCCTAAATCCGATGCGTCAGCACCTGAACTATGATCGACCTGAATGTAAAAGTGCCACTTATGAATTATTGTTTTATTTTCCAATGTGTAATGTATTTTATTTTATGAATTATAATTCAGTCTGATTTGAATCTTTGTATTGTGAAGTCCGATTTTAATATTGTAATAAAGTTCTCGCATTTGTAAAGTAAATAATTATTTTTTAAAAATCGTCCCTGAAGGGTAGAAACTATTAGTCACGTCAAAGGAGTGGTAACACGCCATCTAGCCTTCAAGCGAAATTGAAGCCGATTTTAACCGGTCCGCCATTCGTTTGGTGCTCATTTTCGGATTGACACAACTCGTTTTGTTAACTATTTTTGTGCGATTTCTGAGTGAAAAGTAACAGTTTTTTTTAACTCTTTAAAATGGTGGTGTGTTCGGCTTACGGTTGTAAAAGCATCAACAGAAAGAATGAAGCGGGAGTTACATTTCACAGGTAAATAAATATTTTTGTTATGAGTGCGTAGATGAAAATACACTAAATACTCTTTTATTCTTACATATTGCCTTTTAAACTCTTATTTATTTAAAAAAACAACACTTTATGTGCCTAATTACATAACTAACATCACATGTTTTAGTTATAAACTTCGAAAATTTTACATGTAAACTTAAAAGCAACATAAAAGTGCACCATTGTATCAGTGGTGTATGATGAAATTAATTTAGAATGGGATTTATAATATATAATATGGCAACTACGAAAATGAAATTAATTACATTTACTTTCTATATAGGTTTCCAATAGAAGAACGAAAAGAAGTATTTGGATTGAAAATATAAAAATTAAAAACTTTGTACCCACCAAAAACCATAGGATTTGCTCGAAACATTTTGAAAATAATTTATTTTATGGAACTACGACAGGGAAAGTGAAATTGTTACACCAAGCAATACCACCTATATTTATTAAGTTGCCAAAAAGTGTGCAGCCAAAAGAAGGACTTCGAAAGGTATTACTCTAAATTATTTTATGTTGTTTAAAAAAAAAACTTTACATTAAGTCCACTAGTGATGTGCTTAGAGTGATGTGAATAGGACATTGTTGTCCAGAAAAAATTATTACATTACATTCCTTTGTACAAAGTTAGTCAAGATCATGTTAAACTTTTTTTTTTCTAGTATAAGATCAAGAGGGGGATGGAATAATAATCCGACTGCCAGACAATTCACTGCTGCTTACAAAAGGTTGTTAGTGCGTAGTGAAATTCGATCTGACGGTTTAGGAAATTGTGTTCCATTGGACGATATTCCTATTTTAAGTGGTTCAAGTCGATTAAAAAAACCTGAGTTGAATATTTGTTCACCTGAAGCTCGATTATTAGAAACATTTTACGAACAATCGTTAGAAACTATTTCGAGCGAACATGACTACGTAATGAATTCAACTGAAATTAGCGAGTGTTCTATTCAAATAATTACTTATACAGCAGGTTTTGTAGCCCGGAAATTGCAAAGCACAATAAAATGAGTAGATTGTGTAGATGCATTGTCTGGAAACAAATTATATTTTGTAAACTCACTAATTACAAAAAAAATCAAGGAGGATTAACATATCCGTCCAAAGATGTGATTGCAATTTACAGAACATTTTTTAAGAATAAACGAGCAAAATTTGCGATATAAAGCAAACGCAAAGGGGTTCTCTAGAGATCGGACTTTTAAACCTCTCCAAGAGCCGTTACTACGTATCGTTACTTACGGTAACTCTACAAGAGTAACGCTTAATTTTTAATGCTCGATGGTTTTCGCTAGGCAGTGGGCCAGCAGCCATCTCGACGGACTTACGTCAGAATCACCCTACGAGTGATTCTCTTTGATACTACTCACCTTCTGCAGTGAGCACTCGCTTAGCTTTTAAAGCTCGATGGTTTTTCGCCTGACAAATCGATAACGTCAGCAACCATCTCTAATTATTTTCAGTCTTTGGCTTAGACATTTTGACATGTTGTTCGTTAACACAGAGGAACTTTTCATTTTTACGGTCCTGGGGCTAAAATGGAATCCTACGACTGACTTCAATCGATTCAGAGCCGCAGATTTACAATTAAAACAGGAAGAAAAACAATTAACGGAATACTTTAACTCTTTAGATGATTGTGTTTTTAAATTCTACTTCCTGGCTGTCATTGCAGACTTGAAGTGCGACACTACGCCGAGATTTCGACGCTGTTCTTCTTGTTTTTTTTTTACGCACTCTACGGAAATATTATAGGAAAAGTAGCCAACGGTATTGTATTTGACACAGTCTTTCTAGTTTAGCCGATTTATTCTTTTCGAATTGATGATATTGTACGCGTTGTTAATCTGAGCACAGTTTCAGATAGCATCCAACAATGTTCTGTGATCAAAATATGACCGCCGCTTATTTGTTAATTCATATTTTATTCTTACTTAGTTCTTAATTAGTTTATCGATCTTTTCATGTCTATTCTTTATACTTATACTTTTCGTTGTTACTTACTTATGTATGTACTTAACAACATTCGTTTTTGGAGCGGGAGAATGTTTGGGAAAGTATGTATTTATTTGTTTCATATTTTTATATTTAATATTTTTCTGTTACGGTACTGTAATGTGATCTGATTTAATGCTGTATTCTAAAGACCTTTTTAAAATATATTATTTTCTGTTGTTTCGTAAAACTAAAACTGGCTATCTCATTTATTGTGTTAAAGTACGCAGAATTTGGCTTTTTCCTTTGTATTCAAGATAAAGATTCAAATACAAAGATTGAAACAGGTGGTTGATTTATGGCATGTCCCGGCCTACGAGATGTTGACCACCCAATGGTTAGAGGGGTTCTTTTTGCCCTAGTGACGCTCTCAAGATTCTCAAGACATTTACTTCAGACCTTTTTAAAATATATTATTTCCTGTTGTTTCGTAAAACTTGAACTGGCTATCTCATTTATCATGTTAACAACTTCACTGTCCAAATGGTAATATGTACAAAGAGTCTACCACGTCCAATGCTATTTTAATATTAAATATCATGTAACGGCAGTAAATATCGATTTTTATTATCACTAAATATATCCAATAGTCAAATCAGCGTTTTTCTAAAAAACAATTTAATGATCACATATGATTCACGGACGTGCCGTTATATAAATTATACTCCCACGTTCATTGGATCATATATGAACAAATTATATAATTATTCACTGAATGTGCTTTGTAATCAAAATATAACGTATAAATACTTTTGCGAAATATTTCCCCAGATAGCTCCATTTATTACTTAGGTGTTTATAATTATTCACTGAATTTAATTAAAAATCCTTTGTAATAGGTATATTTTAGGCCCAAACGGGCTAAGTTAAAAAGACAAAACGTTTTCGGAAACCATGTTCCATCATCAGTGTCTAGGAGTACATGAATGTAGCCACCAAGATTAAATATGTGGGTAAAAACCCGATTACATATGTTTAATTACATTTAGTTTTAAAATAATGTTGTAATGATATATGATTATAGAGTTACCGATGGATTAGGTAACATGGCGACATATGACTCCACGTTGAAGTTGCTAGTCCTGAGACGGTATGTCTTCGAGGACTGTATGATTGAGTGATTCACTGAATGTGCTTTGTAATCAAAATATAACGTATAAATACTTTTGCGAAATATTTCCGTTATTTATAACTTAGTTGTTATTTCAGTTCTGATATTCGATCTAGGTATAAACGAAGTTGATACAGTGTGAAAAAAAAATTCAAAATGTCAAAGAGATTAACTGAGCAAGAGTTATTACGATTATTAGAAGAATCAGGTGAAGATGAAATCATTAATGATTACAGTAGTGAAAGTGGCGACGAATATTTTCCGCGGCAATGTGATGAACAAGACAGTTCGACCGATAGTGAAGCAGAAAATGTTGAATTGACTAGAAAAGCAAATTTACAATATGTTGAAGAGAATATATATGCTCCAAGTACTAGTACAAATATTGTTACTTCACAAGCAGCTCACCCCAAAGAAAAAAAACCAACTAAACGGTGTCAGTTTACGAAACTTACAGTAGAAGAACGAATATTGCAGCAGGAGACAGTTTGGTCGTCTAATGTATTGTCAGCAGGAAGGAAAATTTTTTCTGGAAATTCGGGGATCCAAAACTTTGATGCAATCACAGATTCAAATGGTCAAGTAAGCATTATAAAAATGTTTGAATACTTTTTGAATGACTTTTTAATTGATGAAATGGTAATTCATACAAATAATTATGTCCGAATTTTGAAACAAATGCGAACGAACCATAGCAGTCGAATGACTAGATGGAAAGATGTTGACAAAGAAGAACTTAAAAATTCTTTGGTGTTATCTTACTTATGGGTATTGTCCAAATGCCTAAAATGGAAAACTATTGGAAATTGGATGTATTGTATAATTTTCCCCTTTATCATCGCATAAACATGTCGTATAATAGATTTATTTCCATTCTTAGATGTTTGGCATTTTGCTGAAATTCAACCAAACAGTGATAGCAAAACTAAAAAAATTTATCCACTTTTGAAGAATATTGTAGATAGGTTTCGTAGTTTATACATCCCTGGAGAAATACTTGTGTTGGACGAATCGATGATGAAATTTCATGGAAGGCTTCAGATAAAAACATACAATCCGTCAAAAGCAAGTAGATATGGTCTCAAAGTTTATAAATTATGTACTGTCAACAGCTACACGTGGCCATATGAACTTTATTCAGGTGCTTCAACTCAAATAGAAACTCTTGATAAACTTACAACAATTGTCGTTAAATTATGTGAACCACTATTAAACGAAGGGCGCCTTGTTATTGCAGATAACTATTATAATAGCGTATCATTACCAAGTTATTTGAAGGATCACAAAACAGATTTATGTGGAACTTTAAGAAAAAACAGAGTGGATTTACCTATGTTCTTTGGACAAAACCGCAATAATGAGTTAAACCAGTTAATTTCATAATTTATTTACAATTGAGAGTTGCTATTTTCGCTAATTTTATAAACAAACAAATATTGCATTTTTCTTTATAATTATTTATCCAATATCATTTATCCAGTGATTTCTTTAAACAAAGTAAAATAATAAATATTTCACTTTATACTTTTAATTAGCCTATTTTTTATTTATTTATTGCAATCTTAGTAAATATAATGTAAGGGACTCAGGTACCAACCATCAATGGACCACTGTAAATCCCGATAAGTATTTTCGTCAGTCTTTTTTAAATTTTCTTTCGACTAAATATTTGTGTTCACGCCTCTATCTAATTTAAGTTTTTTATGCATTTTACAATCCGGCAACATAGTAGCGTAGGAAGATATATTATGCCATATGTGAAGATAAGGCGAGCCCCTAAAGCATCGAGCAAAAAGATAAAAGAGGGAATGTAAAGGTAGTGGGGACAAAAATATTGTTAGACAGGAAGTGCTATCTTGAGAGGCCACTTTAAACAAGGATAGACAGTCTCTTTCCTTGTTTAATAAGTCAAATTTAGTTTGGTTATGTTATTGTTTGTCCCAACTGTCACATGAAATTTTATTTATATTGAAGTTTTTTACCAATTGTGTCACTTTTTAGACTATTATCGTTAATATTTATTTAAAAGTTTCTTGTCTGAAAAATATTTTACAGCTATTGTTAACAAGTGTTGAAAAATTTAAATTTAGCGCCTTTGCATTTCCGGATATGCCCGCCATCAGAGGCCACTTTTTTGGTCTCCTTTTCATAACGATTAGATTCCCTCTTTTATCTTTTTGCTCGATGCCCTAAAGGCACTCCAGGGACAACAGCATTCAAATATGAGAAGTCGAGGCCGGTGGACACCAGCGAGCGAAACAATACTTATTAGCGTTTTATTTATGTATTGTTAATTCAATAAAGTCAGTTTTTTTCACACGGAGTTTGATTATTTACCAGCGGCACACGCGAAGTGCATATCAAGTTCCATCCATTTGGTCCTTCGAGCCGGATCATCAAATTCTTGTGTTAAAACAGTGTAAATTCACCGGTTAGAAACTCATATTTGTGTCATCAAATTAGTGGGCGATATAACAGCAGTGCATCATAGTGGCTCAAGCGCGTTATAGACATTCGAACGCTATTCTTAAGACAGTTACATAAGTGGACAACTGTGGTTCTTAAAACTTGTAAAGAACTACTCTACGAGTTGATGCGAAGATTTGTGGCGCCACGCAAGGCCAGCTGTTAGAATAAACATAAAAATACTTTGGTGAGCATACCCATTTCACTACATTCCCTTATTTATCAGTTTTTTGTATCTTTATTCTGCACATGTGGTAATTCTTAGAACGTTAGGGTCGAATATCAAGCGATTTATAATCTGTTTATGTTTACTGTTTAATTCATTATAAAACTATGGAGAATTTAAAGCGAAAAAGGGGCGGTTTTAAATGCAAACTCACAATATTTTCGAAATATATATTAGCATTGAATGATAAGGTAACTAAGGGTGAAACAATTTCAGATTTAGAAGTATTACAAGCTATAGAAATGGTAAATAATATAGGACATTTACAGGGCGAATTCGATGAGGTTCACGGTCAAATAGAAAATACGGTTCAATTTTAATTATTAGAGGATGAATATACGGAGCGCGAAGAATTTTACAACAAATATTATTCACAATTAGCGGTAGCGCGAAAAATCATTCGCGATAATCAACAAGTAGCTTGTATAGAAGACGATAAAGCAAGTGAGCGCTCTAAGAATTCATATACAGGGATTGAGCTTAAACCTATCGAGTTACCAAAATTTGATGGTAATTATAATAATTGGTTAGATTTTGCAGATCTTTTTGAATCTCTAGTTAACAGAAATGAGTACTTAGACAATATAAGGCGTTTTCATTATTTACGAAGTTCATTACAGGGCGGTGCGGCACAGGTAATACGAACATTAGAGTTTACCGCCGAAAACTATGCAGTTGCGTGGAAATTAATTAGGGAAAGGTACGATAATAAGAGATTATTAATTTCCAACCATGTTAACGCATTATTTAATATAGAGCCTATACATAAAGAGTCATCTAATAGATTGCGGCAATTAGTTGATATTTTTTCGAAGCATTTATACGCGTTAAAGCAGCTAGGGCTACCTACTGATTCATGGGACATACTGCTTATTCACATTATTTCTTGTAAGTTCGATACATCGACTTTACGCGCGTGGGAGAATAGCAAAACACAATGAAATTCCTAGTTTTGAGGATTTTAAAACGTTTTTAAAATCAAGGGCGGACCTCTTAGAATCACTTGAGGTAAATCAAGCTGAAAAGCAAAATATACGGAATATTTCTCAGGCGGCGCATATTCACGGAATACGAAATATTCACAAAACATTCGCGGCCTACATTCAGCACAGGGAACTTTAAACAAAGCGGATAATACACAGTGTTGCCCTATTTGCAAAAGGGAACACACCATTTATCAATGCGGCGAATTTTTAAAACTTTCATCTAGGGACAGGTTTGATAAAATAAGACAGGTCAATCTTTGCACGAATTGTCTTAAACCTGGACATTTCTATAAGCGGTGTAGACAATCAACATGCAAGAAATGCGCTTCAAAACACCATACGTTATTGCATCCAGATAGGTCAAGCGAACAGAACACAGCTTTAGTTCATCAACCGGTAGAAAACGCGAGCGATATACGATCTGTAGATAATATACAAG
>CAKJVB030000041.1:125000-154752 GCA_918026665.1 Diabrotica balteata | reverse complement strand
TTCACTCTTAAAGGTGTAAGAATGCCTAAAACAGTTAACTTTTACGGGATGCCTAAATTAGTTAATGTTTATATTGCACCAGTTACACAGTGTTTTAACTGTCTGAGGTTCGGTCATACGAAAACTAATTGCAAAAGTAAAGATCGCTGCAGTAACTGCGGTGAACTTTCACACCCTGAAGAATGTGAAGTCAATTGCTTCTTTTGTAAGGGAGCACACAAAGCCACAGACAAGAATTGCCCAGAATTTATTCGACAGAAAAATATCAAAGAGTTAATGGCTTTCGAAAACATTACCTTTTATGATGCAAATGAAGCTATCCCAAAAACGTACATAGAAAAAGATAAATTTGTCATGCACGCAGGAGACTTCCCAGCTCTTAGGAACAGGAAGCCCAATAACATCCATAACACTAACATTAACGAATCTGTCACGCCCTCCCAAAGAAGAACGCATAACTTTAAATCCTCCACTATGAAGCGTTCATTCCAACAGGTAGTCTCTAATTCAAACAACAAAAGAAGAGTCATTCAAAAAGGATATGACAAAAAAACGCATGAGGAAAACCTTTTTTTCCCTAATTCAAGACCCGAAAAATCATCTTACTCTCTATCTCAACAACAACAACCCTCAACATCTCATAGCACAAACATACCAGAAAAATCATCTTTTAATTCTCACCAAAACCTAGCCTGGCATTCCAGTGCATTGCAAAATATCCAACATTCTGACTCAGATTTTTTATACAATACCAAAAATGCTTGTTTACATTTTCTCAATAATGCAACAATCGATAACTTAAATATTCTCAAAAATATACTATCCCATACAAACTTGGACTACATGGACCAAGATTCAAACTCAGATTTAGACACATACTAACCTCCCACACAACACAATGTCTCACAACCCAAAACTAAAAATAATCCAATGGAATATTAGAAGTATTAATGCTAATAGGGATAACCTGATTAACCTAATTTCCGAATTAAATCCAGAAATCCTTTTCATAAATGAAACATGGCTTAAGCATGATGCCAGATTTTCTTTAAATTTTTATAACATCATCCGACAAGATCGGGATGATGGTTTTGGTGGTGTGGCAACATGTATTAAGAAATCCATAAAGTTTTCAACAATCAAAAAGTTTAATTCAGCCTCAGTGCAATATGTAATAATTAGTATCTGTAACTTATACCTCATAAATATATATTCCAGTTCCGCCAAGTGCTTGTTTGTAACAATCAACGATGTTTACAAAAGATAATATGGCGCTTTTCGAGAAGCATCCAAAGATTTCTTCCATTATACTACATGACTTCTATGTCGACGACTTATTAACTGGATGCAATACCATTGACGAACTCAACAACATCAAAACAGAACTTAATGATCTTTTACTACAATTCGGTTTTCCGTTGAGAAAGTGGATTTCGAACGAAAAAACACTTCATGACTCCAATGACATTCTACAAATAGGCTATGATAAACATAACAAAACGTTAGGCCAACTTTGGAACCCATCTGACGATTCTTTACAGTATTCAATAAACACTGTTAACTATAATTCCAAGATAACCAAACGACAAATTCTTTCATAGACTGCCCAGATATTTGACCCTTTAGGCCTACTTGCCCCAGTTACAATTACAGCCAAAATTATCCTACAGGAACTCTGGAAACTAAAACTTGCTTGGGATGAGTCAATCCCTACTTCTCTACATACATTATGGTCGAATTATCGTTCTGAATTGCTAAAGATCAACGAGTTAAAGATACCCAGACATGCCTTATGCACTAATCCTGTCTCCATACAATTACATGGGTTCTCCGACGCATCACAATCCGCTTACGGAGCCTGTATTTACATTCGCTGCACCGATTCCTACGGTGCATACACCTCCCAGCTGTGCTGTGCCAAAACACGCGTTGCTCCATTGAAGGTTATATCCATTCCCAAACTTGAACTTTGCGGAGCTCTTCTACTGGCCGAACTGACCGACAAGGTTATCTCCGCTCTAACACTTAATTTTGAATCAGTGATTTACTGGACTGACTCAACAATCGTTATCTCATGGATACGAACTTCTTCTCATCTACTAAAAACCTTTTTGCTAATAGGATCTCACAAATTCAGGCACTATCTAAGCCACACTTGTGGAAATACGTTAACATTCAGACAATCCTGCTGACTTACTTTCCAGAGGAGTAACTCCCTCAAACCTAATACAATGCAACCTTTGGTTTCACGGCCCTTCTTGGCTTGTACTTCATAAAAACAATTGGCCTTCCTATACCAAAAACATAAAGACCATTGAAATATCTGAACTTCCAGAAGTTTCAAACAAAATACCTAATTTTCACACTTCACAACATCCTGTTACTCTTGATATAATATCAAAATATTCTTCCTTAAATCGACTTAAGCGAGATTTTGCTTACGTTCTTAGATTTAAAAATAATCTTTTAATCGACACACAATCTCGTACTACGGGTTATCTCACTGTACAAGAATTAAACCAGTCACTCAGTTCTTTAGCGCGCATGGTTCAACAACAATCCTTTCCAGAAGACTATCAGAGATTGTCACTTTCTCAAAAACTTAACAACAGGAGTAAACTCCTTGGTTTAAACCCTTTTTTTGATGACAATACTAAATTAATACGAGTCGGTGGACGTCTTAACAATTCAAAATTTGAAATCTCCAAAAAACATCCAATAATACTTCTATCGAAACACCACTTTACAACATTAGTCATTCGAGCTGAACATTTGAGACTTCTTAATGCTGGTCCGCAAGCCCTTCTTGCTTCCATCCGAGATCCTTTTTGGCCTCTTTCCGGTCGCAATACTGTAAGAAAAATTGTACGTGACTGCGTACGATGTTTTCGATTTAACCACATACCACAACAATACATAATGGGCAATCTTCCTCCCTCACGTGTGACACCAACTAGACCATTTCTGTCATCCGGCGTTGACTATGCTGGTCCCTTCTTATTACGTGACAGAAAAGGACGCAATTACAAAACTGTTAAGGCCTACATATCCCTTTTTGTTTGTTTCACTACTAAGGCCATCCATCTTGAAATTGTCAGTGACCTTACCAGTGAGTGTTTTTTAGCAGCATTGCGAAGATTTATGTCTAGGCGCGGTAAATGCTCTCAATTATTTTGAGACAATGGCACTACCTTTGTGGGTGCCACTATTGCTGAAGACTTATCAAATGAAGGTATTCAATGGAATTTTATACCCCCACGTGCACCCCATTTCGGCGGTATTTGGGAAGCTGGCGTGAAGTCTGTTAAATACCATTTAAAACGTGTTATAGGTGACGCCGCTTTAACTTACGAGGAATTTCAAACAGTTTTATGTCAAATAGAGGCGTGTCTTAACTCCAGACCGCTTTATCCACTTTCATCTGACCCTAACGACACTACTCCCTTAACTTCTGCACACCTGCTTATTGGAGGACCTTTGACTACCATCCAAGACGACAATCTCATCGAGATGAAAGAAAATTATTTATCAAGATACCAGAGGATGCAACAACTTGTACAGCATTTCTGGTCCCGATGGTCGAAAGAGTACATTTCCCAGCTCCAGCAACGTGTAAAATGGAAAACACCAACTGAACAAACCTTACGACCAGACACTGTAGTTTTAATAAAAGATGATGGTTTACCCCCACTGAAGTGGCAACTAGGCCGTATTTTGAAAGTACACCCCGTCAACGATGGTGTTGTACGATCTGTAACTATTCGTACTTCCGTTACTGAAATCAAAAGGCCAGTAACAACACTTTGCGTTCTGCCAATTTCCACAGACGCATAATACAATTATTGAAACCCTATAGGCTTTCAAGGCCGGCGGCTTATGTTCGATACGCCTATGGACTGCCCACTCACGCTGCTAGACGAAGTCATAGGAGAGGTATAGCGGAGGAACCGACATTCATCATTCTCAATTGACGAGATACACAACAAGGCTGCGAATCACATCGCCGCTGAACGCAATAATATTTTAAATAAGTTGTATTTTTATTTTTTATTGAATAAATAAACATTATAGTGAAATTCTCAAAAATTTTATACACCCAATACAAAACATATGGATTAACTTAGTTATAAGAAATTGGCCCTAAATGAAATATGTAATTGCTTCTATAGTATGTGGTCTACCGTCGCGTTTCTGCTATAGCTTGCTGCCTATCGAGGTATGCGGTGTATAACCTGTGTTACAGTGCCGGGAATAAAATCATAACAAACTGAATAAAATGCATAAATTAGAAAAATTATAATTTTAATTTTACAAATTAA
The DNA here is from genome assembly GCA_918026665.1 of Diabrotica balteata. Lineage (NCBI taxonomy): Eukaryota > Metazoa > Arthropoda > Insecta > Coleoptera > Chrysomelidae > Diabrotica > Diabrotica balteata. Next base: position 150,433 of record CAKJVB030000041.1, on the reverse strand, counting down.
CACATTGTCATATCAATTTACTATTTTAGTTGGGAATAGGCAACAAAATTGGCTTATTCTGCACACTAAAATAGACATGCTCAGATAGACTGCATCCTCGGTGTAAACTGCATACTATACTAGCACCAATACATATCATACATAATTCTTTTGAATTTTCAGAAATTTTAGTGAGGAATTGGAAAGTCTCAAGAATAGTCTTCATGAAGTGGAAAAAAAGAACACTTTACTTGAACGGCAAAATCAAGAAGCAATGAAAAATATTTTTAGCAACAAACAAATTGCTAAACTAATGGAGCCAAAAAAAGAAATACTTGGTTGGTCTGTAGAAGAGATTTCAAAGGGGATCGTAATTCATTCAGCTGGACCAAGAGCGTACAGATTGTTATTAAAGAAAGGATATCCCTTTCCGGCCGTATCAACGTTAAAGAACTGGGTTAAAAAAATTGACTTAAATACAGGAATTTTAAAAAATGTCTTTAACGTTATAAAAAAAATTGATATGCCATTTTTGGAAAAAGTTTCAATTCTTTCGTTTGACGAAATGAAATTGAGAAAAGGTTTTTCCTATGATAGACGTAATGACGAAACATTGGGAGCCTTCAATTATATACAGGTAGCAATGATACGTGGTTTATCTGGAAAGTGGAAACAACCAATTTTTTATAATAACGATTGCCGCATGACCAAGGAAATTCTTTTTGAGATTATTCGATTCGCTGAATCATCCGGATTTCCAATTGTTGGCATAGTTAGTGATCTGGGACCAGGAAATAAACGCTTGCATACAGAACTAAATGCCTCTTTAGAAAAACCGTGGTTTGAAAACCCTTCGAACGGACAAAAAGTATATGTTTTTGCTGATATACCACATTTATTAAAATTAATCCGAAACAATTTTGTGGACTTTGGATTTAATATTAATGGAAAAGAGATCACAAAATATATCGTTGAAGATGTTTTAAAACGAACAAAGAGTTCTGATTTGTCAATAACGCACAAAATGACGAAAAATTTATTGAACGTTCAGGGAATTCTACGACAAAAAGTTAAGTATGCAGCAAAACTATTTTCGCACACCATGTCTAAAGCCATTTCGAGATGTGGAAGTCTCGGTTATATTAACAAAATAAATTGGATAGAATGTTTCACAATTTTTTAAATTGGTAAGTACCTACTTCAATATTATGTATTAAAGTTTTAACATTTTAATAATGCAATTATTTTAGGTTAATGATTGGTTTGATTTATTTAATCAGAAGGTACCAGCACAAGACAGTAGGCCTAGAATGCAGGCTTTTGGGTTGGTACTAGATGAACAAATTGCCATTTTAGATAATATAAATGACGTGATGTCGAAGTGTAGTGTTGGAAAAAGGAAATCACTTATGCCGTTCCAAAATGGTTAGCGAATATATTAAAATTACCTAGTTTGAATAAAATACTCATTTTGTGTTATTTTAGGTACTGTCATGTCGAATAATGCGTTGAAAATGCTTTTTGCAGACATACAACATCGATTTGGATTTAAATATATTTTGACGTATAGGTTGAATCAAGACATTTTGGAAAACTTTTTTGGATTAATACGTGCCAAGGGTGGACTTTAGGATGTTCCAGATGCGTTAGAATTTAAATATCGTTTAAAAAACTACGTTCTAGGCAGAAATGAAGGCAATTTGTCAACGGCTGGAAATACCGAAGAAGATGCAACTCCTGATTTGCCAACAGTTGATATCAACTTAAGCGATTCATGTTTTAAAACATTTAAAAACACAGAAGTTCAAAACCATGATTTGGACGACAAACTAAGTCAGGAATTGGAAGAATTTAATTATGATGGCTTGGAAAATTTGGGCGGATATATATGCCATAAATTAAAAATTAAAAATGTAGAATCATCAGAAAATGGTTTTACATGGGTAGACCATCTATCAGAAGGGGGATTATCGAAGCCATCAGGCGAGATGATGACAAAATTAAAATGAATTAGAAAATATATTTTTGGCCGTAAATGAAAATTCGTTGAAAATATCTAAATTTTATTTAAAAAAATTACACGAACGTGCTGAAAATGTCAATTTGGATGAAAGTGTTAAAAAACTTTTTTTTAGAAGTCGTTTGTATTTTAGAATTAAAAAACTAAATATTGACTGAAGAGACTGCCAGGACACGCAAACGAAAATTAAATAAAATAATTCAATGATTTTAAAAATCACCAGTGGCCGTTATTTTCTATTTGGATTACAATAATTTTAATCATTGTTTATCTTTAGTTTCATCCCCGATTGGACGTGATCAAGAATTAATTCTTCATTTGAGTTGTTTTTGCCGACACTATAGTTTTTGTCGATAATCTGAATGACTTACAGATATTGACAAATCGCATAAGAGCCCTTGTTAACGACGACGTTCAACGTGACGTTTTTGACACCGTTACGTTGGACGTTGCTCAGTCTCTTTCAGGTTCTTATGGACGTGTGTTAACGAGACGGCAGCCTACCGTTGGTTAACTTTTCACCGTCTACGTAACCAGTCCCCCTCGGCAAGGCGTTCGACGGGACGGTACCGTGAACCCTCAGTGAACCATTTTAGTTTATGGAAGTGTGTTAACGGCGTTGGGCGGGCATCAGTTGTTTCAATAAATTTCTTTCTTTGTTGCCGCTAAAATATGGATTTTGATATGGAGATTTTAATAAGTTATTTCACCAATAATTTTTATTTTATATATAGATTGTATATTCTTAAATGATAAAAAATCTATTAAGTTTGTAATTTTTTTTTAGTTTTTTATAACCGAAAGTTTTTATTCTGTTATACTAATAGCATAATTCATACATAGGTAACAGCTAGTCGATCAGCAGGTGCAAGGAATAGCCTCATATTAGTGTCATCACGTTTTAATTTATCATGTACTATTCCTAACAATTTGCGGAAAGTTTCTTGACCTATTCGGAAGTAATTAAAGAATTTTGTTTCGTATTTTTTCAATTCTTCGTAAAGTGTATGAAAAGCACCATACTTTTCTCTTTCTAATAAAATAGGATGTATCCATATTTTTCTTTTACAGTTCTGCCGTTGCTTCTGCATTTTTTATACAAATAATAGGCTAGTATAATTTTTTTCTTTGACGACAACATGATATAACATGTATTGCGTGCACTTGTTACTTTAAAACTGACGATATTTCGGAGATTCCATACCGTCAACGGACGTATATCCCTTGAAAATTATGAACCGTTAACAAGGGTACCCGTTTAGCAACGGCACGTTACGGTTGAAAGAAACGTTCGTTAACAAGAGCCATGGTATAATAAACTACAGAGGTAACATATTGCGCACGGTCGCTCGATCTTCGGCCAGGGAGTGACGTCAGTTGCAGCGTAGCAGGTAGCAGCAGTGTTCCCAAACCTACTGATTTCGCCGCTTTTCTACCGATGTACCGCTACCGAATTTTATATTCAGATAGAAATTTTTACTTTTTCTTAAATTTGAGAAGAAATATGTAAGAGACAATACAATTTTTCTTGCGATACCTGTAATTTGCATTGAGCATTGTGTGAAAACATTCAAAAATTTATTCTTAAATGATACCTAAACGGTCCTTTACAAAGTACATGATGTAATAAAAGCTAATAATACAATAATAAATGAATCAAAATCCATTGTGATCCCGACCGCTTGGTTCTGGGAATTTGTCAAGTATTAGGAGACTTAAAACCGGAACAACGCAATTTTAATCTAAGCTTCCGAGTGCACCTCACGTAAAAACTCTAAAAACTCGGTAGTCTGTTTGTTGTATAATATTTCCTTCTAAAAGGGTTTATACTCGAGGTTTCAGTTCTCGGCTAAGTATTCAATTGACTAATGCTGGGTAGCAGCATTAGTTAGAAACTAGCAACCGAAGAGTGAAGTTATCAGTTTCGGAGTTTTCTCACAATTATATTTTTAATTTTTACGATATGCGTTGTGCGGTATTTGGCTGTTCCTCTGATAACCAGAGCAAGCGAAATCCTTGCCCTGGCACGAGGTTTTTTCGTTTCAATAAAGAGGAAAATCTAATTAAACAGTTACATTTATAGAAGAAGCAGGTGAGTAGCAGCATACCATATTTAGGCACTCATATTTACTTATAAATTTTCACTAGGTTTCCAAGTAGTAGCTATGGTTTGTGATTTAGGGGATGGAAATAGAGGACTGCACACAGAATTGAAAAATTACAGAATCCAAACCTCATTTTAAAAACCCACACAATGGTCAAAATGTTTATGTTTTTGCTGATGTGCCACACCTATTAAAGCTTATCAGAAATCATTTTGTGGATGAAGGTTTTATTTTTAGTGGACTAGAACTCAATAAGGACTGTGTTGAATCTGTTCTCGATGCAACAACAGGTTTTGATTTAAAAATTACCCACAAAACGGATAAAGAAAAGCTTAATGTGAGAGGAGCTCAAAGACAGAGAGTAAAATATGCCGCTAAATTATTCTCCCATACGGTATCGAAGGCTATTAGTAGGTGCGGCATGCTTGGTCTCATTAATCAAGACACAAATTGGACACAATTTTCAGATCTTTTTAAACTAGTAAGAGTTACAATTTGTAAGGTAAACATTAATTACTAATTTGTTTTAACTTTTTATAGGTGAACCATTGATTTGACGTATTTAATGTTAGCGTTCCTGTGAGCGACACTCGAACCAGAAACCGGGCATATGGTTTGGAGTTAGAAACCCAAAATGATATTTTAAATAGAATGTCTGACATGATTTCAACAATGCGCGTTAAAGACAAGAAATCATTGCTTCCATTCCAAAAAGGTAACACAGTATATCAAAGTAAAAACACATTTATAACATTTTACAAAACATTGTAGGTATTCTTATATCAACTAAGGCTCTGCAGTTGCTGCTTGAAGATGTAGGCAAACGCTATAATATGAACTACCTTTTGACGAGACGCTTAAACCAAGATCCCTTGGAGATTTTTTTGGAGTCATAAGAGCAAAAGGTGGTTTGAACGATCATCCAACTTCTTTAGATTTTAAATACCGACTGCGTTCTTATTAAATGGGAAAAAATGAAGGTGCTTTTTCAGATTACTGTAATGTAGAAGACGATGGTACTCCTACATTAACTATGAGCGGTAGTATGGTAGAAAAGCTTGCTTTAAAAAAACAATCATTGGCACCAATCCCACGGATGGAGATGACATAGTCCTCTGTGAAGAACTCGATGATTTAAGATATGACGGACTAAAACATTTAGGAGGATTTATTTGTAGCAAGCTTAAAGGCAAGTTACCAAATTTAACTAACCCAAGTTCGACGTCTTACACCTGGACCAATCATTTAACAGAAGGTGGACTATGTAAACCTTCTAATGAATTTATGGTTCATTTGGAAAAACTGGAGCAAATTTTTCAAAACTTTAATGGAGATACCATATTTACTGGCAAACAATATGTTTCAAGTCTGTTATCTGCAAGTGTTAATATTGATTGTCCTCAAGATTCTAAGAAAATATTTTTTCGATCGCGTATGTACTTCCGTATAAAAGATTTTAATAAAAAAATTATTTTAGCACGTACTAATAAAAGAAAAATAGAAAAAACTATTGCATAATGTATATAGTGTTATATTTTTTAAACGCAAATTGTTTTAAAACTGCTTTATATATAGTTATTTAGCAAGAATATTAACGCGATCGTAATATCGATGGCTAAAGTGCAAAACCTCGTAAGTCAAAATTTTCCAGTTTTGGGATTAATTTACCAATAATTTTTATATATTGCTATCTATTAAACTACAAATCCTCATAAGTCTATTTCAACATTAAGACCTCTAGTGACATCTATCAAAAACTAGTAAAAACTCTTTAGCAAAAAGTGTAAAGCAGAAACCTATTAAGTAGGACTTACGAGTTTTTTATATTTACATTTGCTCGGATATTTATGTAGTAATACAATGTTGTGAGGTTTTACCGGAATGCGGCAAGTGTTTTTTTAGGTTTTGTGTTTCACTCTTGTGAATAAACGCAGTTTTGTTGTTTTGTTTTGAAAAATATGTCTTGTAGTCGTGGAAAAACAATTTTGAATTTAGTGTTGCAAGCTGATACAGATGGGTAAGTGATTTTTTGCCTTTTTCTTATATTTTTATTATTATTTATCGTTTGAGGTTAAGTCTGCTTTCTTTCTCACTGAAAAAGTAGGGCATGGTGTAAATTACAATAAAGCAAATAATGATTGTTTATAAAATACTTTTATGCAAACGTGAATTATAAGAGTTAACGTTATGCCATTGAATTATAAAGTTATGAAAATATTGGTTATGAATTTTATAGTGATTGTTATGACTATTGAAATGTAAAATTCCACTAAATTAGGTATACTTATCTTAAAATCTTGACAAATGTTTCAAGAACTCAGGTTCTTATCAATAGGTAAATTAATTATTAATGAATTCAACTATGTACTATCAATCTTCTGATGATTGAGTTCTTAAAATAATTGTTAAATTTTTAAGATAGGTATTCTTAATTTAGTTTAATTTCATATTTTAATAATTTATTGGTTATGAATTTGATGTTTTTTACAGTACAATACAGAGTAGCAGCTCAGATGAACCTCAAGAAGTTAATAGCGTGGTCGACGAACCATCAGCGGTATCAAATAACGTAAACATAACCACTGATATGCCAAATTTTCAAGATGAAAATTCCGATAGCGAACCTTTCCAAGATAGTGGATCGGAATATATGGCATCAACCGAGTCCAATGAATCAGATGAAGAAACACATAACCAGTCGCTAAATGAATTACTAAATGAGACAGAAACAGTAACATCGCCCATAATGAGAAAAAGATCAAGGAAATCTGACGTCAATTATTTAAACTGGGAACGAAATAAAAATAAACTGAAAAGAATGAAGGGAGAATCATACCAATCCTGTCAACTAGATAAAGATGACAACAAGTATAAAAAAATTGAACGAGACGAGCGAAAGATGGGACCTCCATGTCAATGTAAGAATTCGCAAAGATCTCTAAAATTTTTTTGCAATATTTTTGAAGACGACGACAGAAAAAATATTTTCAATATGTTTTGGAAAAATTTGGACTGGAATCAGAAGAAAATTTATGTTACCAGCCTTGTAGATAAAGAACCGGTGAAGTATCATCGAACAGGTATTTATAAAAATTTGTTTCCGTAAATCACATTTTACAAACCTTCATTGCATTTCAGTTACTCCAGAAAAGCAACGAAGTACTTCGTATATTTTTTTCCTTAAGAAATCCAATTCTCGAAAACGGGTATGCAAGAAAATGTTTCTGCAAACATTAGGTATAGGCGAATGGAGTGTGCAAAATTGGATTAGTCAAGGAGAACAAAACATTGCAGTTCAAACTACAAAGAGTTCAAGAAAAGGCAAGATATCCGAAGATAAAGCCTTCCTAATCCAGTTTTTAGAGAAAATTCCAAAAATGGAGAGCCACTACTGTAGGAAAGACACTAATAAATTGTATTTAGATACACAGTGGACCAGCGTTAATGAACTATACAAATTTTATACCAATGAGTGTGTGGCTGCAAAGATAGCCAAACTGAATAATACAACTTTTCGTCAGGAGCTCGATAAGCAACGTATAGCCTTATTTAAGCCAAAGTAAGTTAAGCATACAGAACAATAGAAAACGTTTTTTTTTTGTTACAAGAATTTTTATTTTTAGGAAAGATCAGTGCGACACTTGCACTGGGTATTCTGTCGGCAAAATAAATGATGAACAGTTTCAGCAGCATTTGGAGAAAAAAAATTTAGCTCGTGCTGAAAAGGAAAAACTAAAAGAAGAGGCTAGTAAGGACAACAGTAAACTTGTTTTGACTATGGATGCACAGGCAATATTAACAGCACCAAGATTACAAGTATCAGCTGCATATTATAAAATGAAGCTAAATGTTCACAACTATAGCTTCTATAATTTATCCACTGGCAAAGGCCATTGCTATGTATGGCATGAGGGTTCAGGTGGGTTGAAGCAAACGAGTTCACTTCCATTATCATAGATTATATCAAAAGAAATTTATCTCCTGCTACTAAATCCGTTGTTTGCTTCAGCGACGGATGCTGCTACCAAACTCGAAATGTTACGCTTTCGAATGCTCTTTCTTACTTATCAAGAACATCAGGTGTAGAAATATTTCAATATTATCTAGAAAAGGGTCATACTCAAATGGAGTGTGACTCGATTCACGCGTGTATTGAGCGTAAACTTAGAAATCGTGTCGTGTATGTACCGGGATGCTATGTTGACATTTGTAGGTCTGCTAAGGCAAAAGATTCTTATGAAGTTGACTACTTAAATTATTCCTTTTTAAAGATTACTCGGTAATCAAAACATTTTCTTCAATTCGTCCTGGCAATACTAAGGGAGATCCTAAAGTAACTGATCTTAGAGCACTGGCATACCGTTGTGATGGTGCGATTGAGTATAAATTATTATACCAGGACCATTGGACACCATTACCAAGGCGTACAAGAGCAATTCAAGATAATTTGGATATACCCCAATTGCATAACGCTCCTCTAAAAATTAAGCCTGATAAATTTAAACATCTTCAAGAATTAAAAAACTATATTCCAGAAGATTTTAGGCTATTCTACGAGAACTTATCTCACTAACTCAAACTTTTTTTATTTTTTTTTGTATTTCTGTCGAATAAAGTTTTTAGTTTTGTTCGTATTGTTTCATTAATATTTTTTAATCATCTAATTAAACAAAATATTGTATTAAAATCCTTAACCAGATAATACTCTTCATGTCAAAACATCGCAAGTTGAAAAATGATTTAAAAAAAATACAACAAAACCTCGTAAGTCGATTTTTTTTTGAAAAATCAAATCCAATTTAATGTACTTGCATACCATTAAAAAGAGGTGTAATTATAATTTTTTATATCGCTAACACCAAAACGGGAACGCCTTATTAAAAAAAGTAATCAGTTTTTTGTCTCTCCTGTAAAATTTATAAAATTCGACTTAATAGGTTTTACACTTTAGCCATCGATATTTATTTTCAAAATTGGCATCTGACTTGTGTAAGCGACGGTTGTTTTAAGTATTTAAACTGAACTATATACATATTTACCAATTATGTATAATATAAAAATTTTGTTCCTTCTTAAAAGTTTATAAAAAGTGGAAGTATGTAGGTACCCAAATAAGTAGCTATATTTTTATACTAATACCTTATTTGTTCTAATTCGCATAAAAATTAAATATATTTGACTAAGAAAACATTATAAACATTCGTTTTTATTTAAAATGTATGAAGACAGTAAAATAATATGCAAAATATCCATATGTAGGATGACTAAATTACGAGTGCTTATGTATACAATTAAGAGCAATGTGAATACTAAGCTGCGAGTGACGTCGCTGCGCAAGGTTAACGCGAATTTGCACTTCGGAATAGGTGGCTCTGAACAAGAGCCCTAACAGAAGTCAGCAACAGATACGGACTAGCTCTTAACATAAAGAAAACCAAATTTATGACAATTAGTAAAAAACCAATACTAAACGCTCAACTTACAATCAACCAACAGAATATCGAAAGAGTCGAGCAATATACATATCTAGGCACCAATTTAAATAGCCAATGAGACCACTCAACAGAAATTAAATAGCGAATAATAAAAGCAAAAGCAGCATTCGTTAGAATAAGAACCATTTTCAACAGTCGAGACATATCATTAAAAACAAAATGCCGCCTATTGAACTGCTACATATTCACAGTTTTGCTCTACGGAATGGAAGCGTGGACAGTGACTGTTGCATCTATGAATCGGCTCGAAGCTTTCGAAATGTGGTGTTATAGGCGCATCTTACATATATTCTGGGTTGACAGAGTTACTAATGTGGAGGTCCTGCGTAGAATTGGGAAAGAATGTGAAATTCTCATGACCGTCAAAACTAAAAAGTTGGAATATCTAGGACATGTAATGAGAAATTAAGAACGTTACGGCCTTCTCCAGCTGATTCTCCAAGGGAAGGTAAATGGTAAGAGAGGACCAGGAAGAAGACGCATTTCCTGCTTCAAAATTTGCGAAAGTGGTATAACACGACTACCACTGAACTGTTCCGCGCTGCAGTGAACAAGGTGAAGATAGCCGTGATGATCGCCAACATCCGAAGCGGATAGACACTTTAAGAAGAAGAGGGTTGTTTAAGAGATAATTCAAACATTCTAACATTAAAAAAATACAATCTTAAATAAGAAATAGTGCAAAAAAATTTCTAAATTGTTTCCAAATGTCCTTTTATAAAGTAGGCCGGTTAAATATTTTAATATGCCTATGTATATTTTAATTTTTAACCGGGAACCTTAGCGAGGCCTTATTTCCTCCAATATTTTTATGTCCATTGTCATAAAGGTATTGCCTCTTGGGTCGGCCATGGAAAGAGAAATATATTTTTTTCAGAAACCTCGACCTTTTCCAGAATGCCCGAAGACAGAGACACTGGTAACATGTATTGAAATTACCTATTATATTATTTTATAGTGATTAATTATCTGTAATAAAAAAAATTTATTTTAACACTAATAAGGGCCGATTTCATAATGATTCCCTAAAGTGAACTTTAAGTTAAAAAAGACTTTATGTTAAAGTCGACTTTAAAGTGGCTGTTAACGCTATTTGATTTCATAACTTACCCCTTAGTAACCAAAAGTTTCATATATTTATAATAAAGTTTTATTATTTATATTACATATAACTTTACTGAACCCCAGTATCGAGTAGAGAGCCGTAAAAGTCGGTCGCTTTTGAACTGCTTTCGGTGCGAATTTTTTGAAGTGACGCTATTGTGTTATTTTGTGAATTTGTTTGGTGCAAATTAGGTCCATAACTTGGTATTCCAAAATATCTAATTATGGAAGAAGATGCTATTACAGGGCATAGACCGCCCGATGAATTACATTCTGATAACACTTCTGAAAAAAACTAATATGGATGATAACAGGTCTGTAAATACTTTAATTGATTTTGAAAACCGGTATAAACCCAGCGATAAGGCTCCATTCTTTGTTTATATTGAACACAAAAATAAAAATCTCGGTAGGTTATTTCCAATGAAGGTAGGACATTTTCTATTAAATGATTCGTTTATTAAAAATGATGTACTTGATATAAAAACAGTTGGCATTAATAGGGTAAAAGTCATTTTTAAAACTTATTCTATAGCAAATAAAATAATTAATCATGATTTAATAATTAAAAATGACCTTATAGCTTATATTCCAAAATTTTACACACATAGAAAGGGCATAGTTCGTATGGTTGATACTTTCTTTTCGGAGAATTATTTAAAGGATGCGATAATATCTGAGAGACAAGTAGTAAATGTTCAAAGGATGCAACGGAAAATAACTAACAGCGATGGCACAACTCAATTAGTACCAAGACAAATGATAATTGTAGAATTCTTGGGCAACGAGGTTCCACAAAACATAATAATTAATTTATGCAATTTTTCAGTAGATCCATACATACATCCGGTAGTGCAATGCTTTAAATGTCTCAGATACGGTCACTCCTCAAAACAATGTAAATCTAAAGACAGTAGATGTAAAAAATGTACAGACACTACCCATTCTGTAGAAACTTGTAAGGAAAATAATCAGTGCATATATTGTAAAACCAACGATCACACCTCGTTGTCTAGAAAATGTCCAATATACGAGAAACAGAAGAAAATCAAAGCAATAATGGCATCAGAAAATATAACATTCAGAGAAGCAGAACAATTACATAACAATCCAAGCTATGCAAAAATAATAACTAATAATAGATTTTCTATTCTAAATAACATTTCCAATTTTCCCAGCTTACCTACCTCGTCTAACAATGTCCCTAATTTCACATTAAATAAACCTGTAAGGAAAAATTATCACACATCTACAACTAATAAGCGTAAAGCAACTTCTCCACCAATTTTACCCCATACCTCTGCCCCAACTTCTAGCAAAAGACCTACTCCTAAATCTAATCCTATAATACCCAATCCCTACAGGGACGAATTTATTGATTACAAAGAGAAACTTATATTACTTGTCACATCTCATATTAATCAACTTATGTATACCAATAATCAATCTAAACCTATATGTAATTTAGAAAATGAATTAAGAAAACTAATTTCTAATAATTTAGAAGAAACGGGTAATAACACAGAAACGGATAATTTAGCGACGAGCGACAATGAAAGCATTCACTCGTATTATTAATTTCCAAATGCACAGTCAACCTACTCAATCTTCCTTAAATGTTTTACAATGGAATTGTAGATCGTTAGTAAGTAATAGAGATAATCTTATAAATTATATTAATAATTCTCATGTGGATATTATTATTTTATCCGAAACTTGGTTGAAAAACCAAATGGATTTCAAATTAAAAGGGTATAATTTTGTTTCAAAATGCCGTGAAAGTGGCTATGGTGATGTAGGCATTTTCATACTAAAGGGCATTGATTATCAAATAATTAATATTAACTATAATTTTAATACCGGAATAGAAGTGTGCGCAGTCTTAATTAACAAAATTAATATCTCTTTTGTGTCTATATACAAACCATCTGACATCAGAGTAGAAAAGGCTGATTGGATACATTTATTTGAACAATTCGATTATAATAAAACAGTTTTTTGTGGTGATTTTAATGCCCACCATTACATGTGGGGTCCAATCCCGGATGACCGTAATGGTAGAATATTAGTCGAAAGCATGGATTTTTTCGAATTAGTTTCTCTAAATGACGGAACACCTACTAGAATCGCAGCGAGTGGTAATCATTCTGCCGTTGATTTGACTATCACCTCAGCCTTATTAACAAATCGTATAAACTGGTCAGTATATACCGATACATTGGGATCCGATCATTTTCCTATTAAAATAGAGCTTAAAATTAATCCTTCTTCATTCCTAATTAATCCATCAACAAAATGGAACGATTGCCGCGCTGATTGGACGCTATTTCAGACAGATTTAGAAAAACAATTATCCACATTTTTATCATCTAATAATCTTTCTAACGATGAGAAGACAGCCATTGTCTTTCAGGCTATCTCTCTAGCTGCTTCCAAATCTATGCCCATAAAAAACCTTTTACTCCTTCAATGCCAAGGCCTTATTGGTGGGATGAGGAATGTACACTCATTATAAAAAAAAACGATCAGAAGCCTTGAAAGCGTTTCGAACCCAAAGTAATCATAATAATTACATAAATTATAAAAATATAGCAGCGCAAACCAGACGATTATTTAAAACAAAGAAAAAAAGTAGTTGGAGAAATTTTTTAAATAGTCTAAATAAAAGCACTCCTCTCTCAAAAATATGGTCAACCGTCAGATCAATTTCCAATAATTATCAGTACAACAAAAAACCTCAACTTTCTGAAAATCTCATTAAACAGATGTTAGACCAACTTGCACCTTCATCTGCCTCTGGTAATGTTGGTAGGATTAAAGAAGTTTTTCGCTTTAACACTAGTATAGATTCCATGTCAAAACCTTTTACTCCTTCAGAACTAGATTTCGCACTAAAAAAAAGCAGAAATACAGCCCCCGGCTTGGACGGTTTTACTTATAAGATATTGGACAAATTGCCATCAAATGCCAAAGATGTTCTCTTACAAATATTTAATAGTTGGTGGTTGAAACAAGAATGTAGCGATACTTTAAAAAATATTATCATATGCCCTTTACTCAAATTTAACTTAAACCCAGAACTTCCTTCATCTTATAGACCCATTTCTTTATTATCATGTGTGACAAAATCCTTTGAAAGGCTTATAAAATTTAGATTAGAACATCTTATTGAAAGCCGTTCAGTTTTTCCCTACTCACAGTATGGATTTCGTAGAGGTCGAGGTACCATTGATGCTCTCGTACATTTAGTTACGGATATTCAACTCTGTTTCTCAAAAAACGAATTCATGCTATGTTTGTTTCTAGATTTAAAGGGTGCATATGACGTGGTTGATTTAGATATATTATATTCAAAAATGGTGGCATGCGGTATTGATAAAAGATTATCTGTAAATATAATAAATTTGTATGTGAATAGAAAAATATACTTACGGGACCATAGAAATGTATTACACGGTCCAAGAATATTATATAACGGTCTCCCACAAGGCTCAATTCTAAGTCCTTTATTGTTTAATGTTTATACTGCAGATCTGCATGGTTTGATGGATGAAAAATGCAAAATAATTCAATATGCAGATGATATATGTTTATATACCAGCCATAAATCCTATGAAGATTGTATGTTGAATCTAAAACTTAGCTTTAGTAATATAGATAAGTGGGTGAAACAAATGGGTTTTAGTATATCACAAGAAAAATCTTCGATTGTATGTTTCACTAGCCGTAGACAAAAAGTCGCAGGCAAATGCCAGATAGGTGATTATAATTTCCCCTTAGCAGAAGAGTATAAGTATCTAGGCATGATCCTAGATAAAAAGCTCTTGTGGTCTAGTCATGTAAAGTATGTAAAACAAAAGTGCGAGCGTAGGAATTAACCTTCTGCGTTTCGTTTCTAAAAAAGATGGGGTGCAGATCAAAATATCTCTTTAATGTTTTATAGATCCTACATACGATCCATTCTGGATTACGGTTCAACATGCAAAACAAATCTATTAACTCTTGACAGAATACAATTTAAAATCAATAAAAATTTGTCTAGGAGCTATGATGTCTTCACCAAACCAAGCAATTCTAGCAGAATCCCAGGAACCACCTTTATTCATACGTAGGCAAATGTTAGCCAACAAACGTCTAATAACGTACAGATCGTTTAATACAACTATGGTTCACAAAATAGGTTTACTTTTGACAGAAAATTTAACAAATCCTTATTGGAGAATAAAAAATTCTCCTCCTCTTGCAGAATCTTTTATCGATACGAATTCATTTTAATCTTATATATTACAGCTACCAAAATTTCCTTTTTACGTACAAGACTTTGAAGTTCTGATAGAAAAACAAACCATTATAATGCCCTCTTATTCAGACTTGCCAATTTTAACTAATCTGATATTCAAATCCATACTAAGCAAATTAGGGGAAGATTTAACAATAATTTATACAGATGGATCAAAAACTGTTGAAAGTACTGGTTTCGCTTTTTTTGTTTCAAACAGCAACTATGTTGAGAAATATCGAATTCCTGAATGTTGTTCTATTTTTACAGCCGAGGCTGCTGCTATACAGAAAGCACTATCTTGGTGTATCACTAATTATTGTGAGAACATCGAAATAGTATCAGATTCTCAGGCAGTATTACAAGCTATTCGTAGCAATCCATTAGATTGCTTGCTAGATTGAAAAATTTAATTGAGGGACTAGTTTCCAAGGATATGGTGGAATTATACCGTATTTGCCTAACTACCACATACTTTTCATGGGAAGACCAAATTTATGAACAGATGGATGGAGTAGCAATGGGAAGCCCACTAAGCCCGGTCGTAGCCAACCTTTTCATGGAGCATTTAGAGAAGAAGATAATGGACTCAGCATACAAGCCTAGGGTATGGTTCAGATACGTTGATGACACCTTTGTGATTTGGGGTCACGGAGCAGAAAAACTAAACGATTTCCTGGCTTATATAAATACACTACATCCAAATATTCAATTTACGATGGAAACAGAAAAAGCTCAACAACTAGCGTTCCTGGATGTATTAGTAAATCGAAAGGAAGGTCACTTAGGACATAAAGTGTATCGAAAACCTACACACACAGACAGATACCTAAACAGGAACTCAAATCATCATCCTAGCCAAAAACAAGGTATCATCAAAACTTTGGCAGAGAGGGCGAAGAGAATTTGTGAACCACAACATCTCCAAAGTGAACTTCTTTATATTGAAAAAGCGCTCACCTCTAATGGGTACACCAGAAGAGAAATACACAAGGCGATGAACAACGTATCTAGAAGAAGGGACGAAGAAACAGAATGTAAAGGGAAAGCGTTCTTGCCCTATATATCGGGGGTAACGGACAGAATTGGGCGAATACTCAAGAAAGCCAACATAAAGACCATCTTCAGACCTACAAAGAAGATCAAGGATTGTTTAAGATCGGTAAAAGACAAACGCGACCCATTAGCAACGGCCGGAGTATACCGAATACCATGCACATGTGGAATGGTATATGTGGGAACCACAAAAAGACACACCAACACCAGGATAAATGAACATAAAAGCCATTGTCGTTTAGGACATATCGACAAATCTGCCGTTGCCGAACACGCTTTGGGAAGCGGAGAACATCGAATACTATTTGAAGAAACACAGATGCTGGACAAAACTTCACAGTACTACCCACGGTTATATCGGGAAGCGGTGGAAATATACAAGCACCCAAACAATTTCAATAGGATAGAAGAAGGACTAAAAATCAACAAAACATGGATACCAGTATTAAAATCCACAAACGCCCTTCCCGCCAAACACGGAGATAGAAAAGCTACTATAAACAACGACACGCCCCCTCAAGCCGAAACCAGTGGAGGGGAGGCGAGTGGGAATTATAAATATTGCCTCCGTAGTACAACGCGTCGTCAGTTTCTGCTTACAAGCGAAGCATCAACATCTCCAGAAGATGCCAACCCCTAGTGTTGGCGAAACGTCGAGAACTAATCTCAACAGAAGACAACGGCCCAACAGCCCGAATAAACAGTTTAATAAGTTAGACGATGGCCGTGAAAGCCTAACGCAATTTATCAATCCATTAGATAGTTTTCAAAACTCCATTATACTTGATATCAAAAAATTATTATATGATCTAAAATTCACAAACAAATCAGTTACTTTTCTCTGGGTTAAAGGACACAATGGAGTAATTGGAAACGAATTGGTGGACAGTATGGCAAAAAATACATCTGAGATATCCGAAATTACAAAATTTTACTACTTTAAAGATCTTTTTTCTATTATCAGGAGTATTGGCAGGGAAAGATGGATGTCAAAATATAAAGAGGTTCAGAAGACTTCTAGAAACCATTACTTTTCTATTCACCCATGCTTACCAAAAAATATTCCCCATTTCAATCTTAACTTTAATAAAGTACATTCTTCGTTAATAACGCGGCTAAAACTGAACCATGACCTCTTTCCAGAGCATCTGCATAGGATTGGAATCTATGAAACTCCTTTCTGTCCTTGTAATAATAAATCTATCGGAGATTTGAATCACTTATTTTTCGATTGTTCTAATCATAGGGAACAGACTCGAAGACTATATTTAGGTTTGATTGATCTCAATATTAGCCTCCCAGTTAACATCAGCAATCTGTTATCTTATTCTGACAAATCTATATATAATATTCTAATCAAGTTTATAAACGATTCTAAAATAAAAATTTAAACATCCTTATAACAATTTTCTGTGTCAAAAAAGGTTCTTTGTCTAATGCCATCTCTCACACACACACACACACACACACACACACACACACACACCACACACACACACACACACACACACACGCACACACACACACAACTTTACTGAAATCTATTGTACTGTATATTATATTATATCCAATATTGTTACTATATTTTTCATTGAATCAATATTTGTTTCCTTCGATTATCTGATTTAACAATTTTTGTAGAAAATAACTTCAGAAGAAAAAATGTATATAGACAATGATGAAATGGATCAGCAAATACTAGTAAGTATTAAATTTTATGCATGAATGACCAGAGACAGAGATCTCTGGAGACGGACAATACACGACATCACGTCGACCACTACACTCCCCCTGGGGGTTCAGGATTGAAGAAGAGAGAGATTAAATTTTAAAGTAATATATTTATAGTTCAAATTGAATGGGATTGTCAGGGTAGACATTTTGTAGTCCGTAAAGTTTATTAGCTGTTTTTTATAAAATGTACTACCTATCATTGAACTACCTAATATGTCTCTCATTTCAGGCATCTCCAGATATCATTTTTAAGCGATACCCTGACAATCCTATTTTATTTAGACAATATGTTCCTAATTAAACGTTACTTTTTAGGATGCTGAAATAATTATAACTGAAGTTGATCACTCCTATGCCTCTATATAATTATTAAAAACTAATATCATCTTAAAGCATCCTAAAAACTATATAGTGTAAATGCCATCATCATTCTCTTTGCCCTCTCACTATGCAGGGTTAGCTTCTCTAATTATTCTCCTCCATATTTTTGTATCCTGTGCCATATCAATATGAATACCTTTTACATCCATATCCTGACTAATTGTCACCCACTACATCTCTTTTAGCATTTCTCTTCTATTTCTTCCCAGGACTAAGGTGACCTTTCACGAATCTACCTACCTCTGTAATACCAATCCTAAATATCTAAAACTGTCACTTTCTTCAAGTTCTCCATCCAAGCTAAGCTATTTGTAATTGAAATACCATCTTTAAAATAACTTCCAAATACTCTTCTTTTGTACTCAGCTTTAATCAATGTTCTTCAAGGGCCGGTTTCCATTACTTTAGTCTTTCCTCCACCCCCTTTTCCCACCCACACATCATTTGTATACATTAAACACCAGAAGAAAACATTGAAATGCTATATTTTGTTGTAGGAAGAAAAAGTACCTGACAAATTAAGTAAGAAGTCCAAACCAGAGGAAAAAACAAATTGGAGTACATATGTTACAAACACCCAGAAACAAAAATTACTGCCAAAAATTATAAATCCAGTTTTTTCTGCAAAAGAACAATATTACAAGAGAAAATATAGAGTTCTCCTGAGAACATTTAAAGCTGAAGAACAAGAAATAAGAAAAAGGATGAAACAGAAAAAGAAGAATGATAAAGCAGAAGAGGAAGGAAGAAAGGGAACAAATCTATATGAAAAAAATGTAAAGTTAATGGATTTAGACATAAAATTAAAACAAAAACAATTGGGAGAAAATGAATAAATAAAAAAATTTATTATATTTTGTTTTTATTAATAAATATATTTACAATCTACCAAAGTGTTCATTTATTAGCAAAGTTCTTATGTTTTCTGACATATTTTCATTATTTGAAAAGCACTAATGTTGCAACAATCACGGCCATGGTATTTTCTAATTTTAGTTTCGTTCCTAAACGGGGTATAGGAAATCTTTTCCACAAACCATATTGCTATTTTACTACATTTCTTGTTCATATCGTCGGCTAAGAGTGTTAACCTGCTAACTGCGTTTTTTATCTAAAATGACATTTTAGCGGATTCTGAATCTTTATAGCTTCATACATCATCTCACAAACCCTCTAACTCCAATATAGTTTAGAAATAACAAAATTTTAAGTGCACGTTATCCTGCTTTCTCCATAGTGATATTTTTCATAGCGCAACACTGCCATCTCCAGTATAACTAATGCAGGCAACAAGTGACCACGTGCTTGTGAGTTGCAAATCGTAGTTTTTCAAAGAAATATTAAGGTAAATTTGTGTTCTTCGTATTTTTGATAGAGAGGTAAGTGTATTTCATTGTTTAGTTAACATATGATAAGAAAAATAATTATATTCATGCTAAAAACTGCTAAAAGCGAACAAGATGGAGTTAGCAGCAATTCGTTTATTTTACTTATCTACCTATCGTCGCCTTAAAGTGTTAACCTGCTAAGTCCACATTTTAGGCAAAATGAGATTTTACCATCTTCATAATAGTATCAATTAAGTCTATCGATTAGTTAAACAGTCATGTCACATTTTTATGTACAACCTTAAAAATTGTATGATGTGAATACCAGCTCCGATTGCTCTGATTTTCTCGTGTAAACACAGCTAAGTCCTTTACAGCCATGCATTTGCATAGTAAAACTTGATGTGACAAGTACACGCTTTGCAATTGTGTTAGTTTTTCCTACTGTTTATAATTATTAGAGCGATCTTTTAAAGGTAAGTGTAGATGTGTATTAAATTATTCATTTTTGTTAAGTTTAGTTGTAAAATGTGTTAATAGTTTTATAATAAATCTTGTTTATTTCAAACCGCATTTAGCAGCTTTTCATTGTTAAAAAAAAACATAAAGAGTGGAACTAAGTAATCATTTTAGGAAAATTTTTAATTATTTTTTTATTTATATTTATAAAGGCATCGAAGCCAAAATATTTTCTACCGGTTAAAGAAGAAAGTTTTAGATTGTGCAGAACCATGTTTCTTAATACTGTCGTAATTGGTTGCTGGGCAATTCTTAGCTGGAAAATTTTTTATAGAGTACATGCTGCAAGTATGCTATGCAAGTCAACCAATAGAGTACTACCTTTCAAAGATCACTGTGAATGCTTGCTGCAACTTTTAGATTCTTTGCCAGTTATGAAGTCACATTATTGCAGGTCAACATCTCAAAAAAATATATGTTTTGGCTAAATGGCAGTCTCGGCAAAGTATTTACGAATTGTATGTCAATTTGGTGAAAATGAGATAAGAAGAACTTTGCACTTTTCCGCCATAAAAAAGATAAATGTGAAAGTGTGTTAGTTATAGGGTTGGACACCCTTCGGAAAAAGAATTTAAAAATCACATACAGAGGAAAGTAAAAGCAAGAGAAGAATATGAAAAAGATAAAAATGAGAAACAAAATGTTTTCGCAGCAGTTTTGCAAGCCGTTTTGATGGCACCAAACTCAAAAGTCTCCACATTATACTATTAAATTAATTAGTCTCCACATTATATTATAAAATTAAGCTCCAAATACACAATCTCTGTGAATCTCACATGTGAATTCCGATGCCTATTTTTTATATGGAATGAATGTGAAGGAGGTCTTGGTTCTGAGGAATTTGCCAGTATTTAGATGTATTTCATTGAACAGAAAATTTTACCCAGTGTCCCTCATTCTGTAGGAGGGCTATAAAACAATTAGATCAGGAAGAGGTAAAAATCATTTAAAAGTTACAGAAATTCGTGCTTTGAGGTATACACCCGAAGGTAAAATTTATTATAAAGCCAGCTTTGTTGATCAATGGAAACCAATTCCTCAACGTAAGAACAAAATTAATTCACATTCTTGGAAACAATTTAAGCGACTATACCTAGAAAGACGTAAAACCGCCAAAAAATATGATGACCTTCAGGCAATCAAAAAGACATTGTCGGTAGACTACTACAAATTTTATGAAGATCTTCCCTATAAATAGCGTTATTATTGTTTTTATTCTTTGTGTACTTAGAATAATAAAGTTTCGTTGGGTATAGAATACGTGTGTTTGATTGCATTAAACTGCCAAGTCCATTATTAGCCTAATTTGAAAAACTGATAACCAGCTATGTCCCAAAAAATACTAAAAACTAAAATCATCAGTATAATTTTTTATAATTTCAATGATACAATAATTATTATACTAATTTTAAGCACTATTTTATTATTTTCCATTCATTTTTATAAAAAGTAATGCTGCGAAGTCGTTTTTTGAATCTCCTGTAAAATTGAGTAAAACGGATTTAGCAGGTTAACACTTTAAGGCGACGCTATGTTACAATCTAAGTACATAGCAGATTTTCTTAATGTGATTGTTGTTAGAAGAAATTCCATTAGTTCAAAGTTATTTTAAAATTTCGAGAAATTAGTGTTAAACTTTCTAATTTGCCATCAATCCCATTCCTGTTTTACGACTAAATGGGTTTTTACGAGGAAACTATGACGTATAAGTGGTTTTATCAGAAATACGGCTGTACCGTTTCATGTGTCCAAATTCCTAAGAAGAAATATTTTGGGGGCAATCTATTTTTTTATTTTCTCGGCCAGGCGAGGGAAACGTGGTAGTTGAAAGGGTTGATATCGTTAAAACATGATATTTAATAATGTAATAAATCCAAAGAGAATAATATAAAAATATTAAAGTACAAAAATATTAAAAACTGTTTTTTTAGAATTTACCAGAAAATATTTTCTCAGAGGAACGCATGGACCTTAACGAAAATCCCGAAAATTTTTCAGCAACTGGTGATGTTTCACATATTGAATATCAGTGGAATGAAGATGCCATATCAGATGACAGTGATTTCATTAAGCCTTTAGTACCATACTCTGACCATTCGGATTCTGACAGCTATGATGTTCCAGAAAAAAGCAAAAAACGTAAAAAGAGGTTTCAGGTTAATAAAAGACCTGGTATTCTGAAAAAAATGAAAGTCGTCGGGAAATGGGTAAGAGCTATTTTGGAACACAGAAAATAAATGGAAAGTGGAACTATGATATGGAGAAAACACCCCGAGAATTAAAAGAAAGATGTTGTTGCAAGACCAAAGCAAATGGATTACTTAAGTGTAATAAAATTTCTGAGGAAGAGAGAAATGTAATATTTAAGTATTTCTGGAATTTAAGCTGGGGAGAAAAAAAAGTATTTGTAGATAATACTGTAAAATCGACTGCTATAAATAGACCGAGAGATAGAAAAGACCCAGAAAAATCTAAACGAAAACAATCGTTAATGTATTATCTTCGAAGCAACGACACAGATATTAGAGTATGCCGCAAAATGTATGTAAATACGACAGGTATTGGCAGATGGACATTATTAAATTGGAAAAATAACTTTTCATTACCATTGGAATCCAGTGATTATGCATCTAAGCAAAAGCCCAACGTTTATAGACAAAACAGAAGTCGTAAAAATCCATTTGAAAGCGAACATACGGCATTAACAGATTTTTTTAATTCTCTACCGTGTATGGAGTCACATTATTGTAGAGCTTCTACGAGCAAAAAGTGTCTTTTACCAGAGTGGTCTTCAAAATAAGAACTATATAAACTTTACGTTAACGATTGGTGTCGTGCAAAGAATATAGCTCCATTATATATGTTTACGTTCAATAACGTGTTTAATACACAAAATCTGTCTCTTTTCCGGCCTAAAAAGGATGAGTGGGGCTATGTGCTGATTACAAGAATAACCATGTTTCTGAAACTGAGTACAACTTACATATTATTAAAAAAAAAGAGGCAAGGATTGAAAAACACAATGATTTCAATAATAAACGTCATGTATATGCAATGGACCTTCAAGCAGTCCTGCTGGCGCCAAAATCTAATATAAGTAGTTTATATTATAAGACCAAATTATGTGTGTACAACCTCTGTTTTTTAATCTACAAACAAAAGATGGCTACTGTTATATATGGAATGAGAGTGAGGGAGGATTATCCGCCGAAGAATTTGCCTCCTGCTTTCATCATATAATGGAAAACTATGCAATACCACTTATAAATCCAAGCGAGCAAAATCCAGAAATCATTATGTATAGCGATGGTTGTACATATCAAAACCGTAACGCCGTACTGTCCAACGCAGCTGTGAATTTGGCAAAAATATATAACATAAGTATTATACAGAAATACCTAGAGGTTGGGCACACGCAAATGGAGGTAGATGCAATGCATTCTACTATTGAGCGTTGCGTAAAGAATAAGATAATTAATGTACCTGCAGATTATGCACACTTTTCCAAAATTGCGAGGAAGAAACCTGGACCATACACAGTCAAGTATTTGGATCATTTGTTCTTCAAATCTTTTAAAAAGGTTGAATTAGTTAAAAGTATTAGACCTGACAAGAGGAAGGGAGACCCTAAAGTAAGTTATATCCTCGCCACTATTTACTTTACATGTTATTTAATATTTTCTATTTTAGGTAACCGATATTCGCAGTCTGAAGTACACTGCAAATGGACTAATTTTTTTAAACTGCGCTTTAATGACGAATGGGAGATTCTACCACAGCGTATACCAAAGCCTATGGAGACTTGTTCTTGGCGTGAACTTGATAGTCTGCATGTAAACCGTCTAAAAATAAAAACTAAAAAGTATACAGATTTACAAGAACTAAAATGTACTTTACCGGTAGACTACCATGAATATTATGACAATATTCCTCACGAATAACGGTAGATGTAATAACTATTACAATTTTTAGTTTAAATTTTACAAGTTTTGCTTTTTTGTAGTGTCAACTAGTATAAATTTTGTAACGATACTGATTGTTGTATTAAAGCTATGTTATATTCTAGCGTGAATACATAAATAAAAATAAAACCGTTTCTTAATCTTTCATGTAAAATTACTGCCAACTCCAGATGGTGTTCAACATATATTTTCGAAAATCTGCCAACTCCATTTTTTAGTTCCGTAAACTAAATGTACGAACATCATTTGAAGAAAAGTAGTTAAATAACTCATATACTATAGTTAATAAATAGTTGTGACAAAAAAATTTCGACAACATTAGTTTTGGATAAATTAACAGGTTTTTTTTGTCTCCTGAAAACTTTACCATTCTGGAGTTAACAGGTTAACACTCTTAACCGACGATATGATTGATTCATTAAATAAATCCTCAGCAGGTGTTGATGTTTGCTGCAATTTAGTCATTAGATATGGTTATCCACTGTCACCAACCAACAAATAATGGCCAAACATACCACTTTCAAAATTATGCTTCAGTCTACTATTATTAAAAATTGTCTGATCATGTACAGATCCTGGATATCCTACAACAATATCCCTAATTTTTCAGCACTCGCTGTCTGGACGTTCAATGCAAAAAAATGATATTCTGTACCTAAAAATTTCTGCATCCTGACCACCTGGAGAATCTATTAGAGTACAATCAATTGTTCTAGGGAACAATTCTTATTTACAATTCAGGGCACGATTTCAGTGGCAACTACTCATTTTAAACAAATTGGTTGGTTTGGATTAATCGAATAAAAATATTGGTAAAAAGCATTTACCTCTTTAAAAATAATAAATTATACAATTATTGCTTTTCTTTTGTTGTGAATCCATTGCTTCTACATTCTCACATCTGAAGATCTCAACTTATAGATCACAAACAAAAATATCTACTTTTATCCACAAAAAAGTAAATTCTAAATCAAAAAGTCAAATTGATGCACCGCTTTTAAAGCTTTTTTACATCCATTTTCAACCTTTCAGCGTTGTTGAAGATGAGGGTTTTCGCCAATATACAAAGGCATTAAATCCATTTTACGAAATTCCCAGTAGGTGAGTCATTTCAAAAACTCATATATCGAGTATATATGACCAGTGCCTATTGGATTGCAAAGAATTAGCTAAAGAATTAGCCGTTTCGTTAACAACAGATTGTTGTCCAACATCTATGAACAATGAAAATTTCATGGGTGTCACATTACACTTTATTGACAACAATTTTAAATTACAAACAATGTTGTTGGAGTGTGCTGTTTTGACAAGTCGCACACAAGTACAAATTTATCACAGAAATTAAAATAGTTAACTCACGAGTGGGGACTTTAACAGAAAATTATTTTGTCGGTTTCCGACAATGCGTCCAATATTTAAAATGCAATTAAAAACCAGTTAGAATGAAAATATTTTGGTTTCTGAGCTTTAT